>JABXWE010009770.1:0-46266 GCA_014611495.1 Limonius californicus
CAACGGAGCAACTGCATTTACTGTGACCTCGAGTGGCCAATGCGTTCTCGCACTCGACCACCGCGGTCCCCAGAAAAAATAATCTAATGTCATATCAGCTGACCGGGCAGGCTACCTGTGTGGCCCAATGTTCACAATCCACTGCAGTCCAAAGTTTATATTCATGCATTCTGCAATAATACTGCCATCGTGAGATGGTGCCCCATCTTGCTGAAAGTATACTTTTTGCCTTTCCCTCAAAGGAAGATTTTCCATAAAAGGAACGATATGTGTTTCCAGAATTCTCAAGTAAGTTCTTGCATTTAAATTTTCCTCATATATTTCATCCTTTGTTATTTGCATGCTAGGCCTCCTAATTAATAATTGAAACTTAATGTTAATAAAATACCATTTTCTAGCTTAATTATAATGATTATATATAAAGTATATTATATATTCGTAAAGGAAATTTGAAGAGTACAAAAATTACGCAAAAATATACAGGGTGTTCCATTTAAAAAAACACAAATTTATTCCATTGCTCCGTTCCTGTAACCCATAGTAAACAAATGAGATCGTCAATGGATTCTGCAGGAAAAACTATGTAAAAGACTAATTTAAAATTATTCTGCACACCTAATAATAATCGAGATAAAAACAATTTTAAAAATAGCCAAATTTTAACAATCACCCTGTAGCTCCCTAACCGATCGCCATAGCAAAGATCTGTTTGCGCTATTGTTATTTTCTCAAAAAAAGAGCCCGAGACTGCTTAGTTAGTTTTTTGATATCTGTCATGGTTTCCGAGATACCCTGCAAAAACATCAAAAATGAGACACCCTGTACATGTTAATTCAGTGCTCATTCTATCTGTCTCAACTTCTTCGTTACCCTAAACTCCATGCTATTGGAAACCTAAACGTATCCTTCACATTAGAGCATATTTCACTACGTATTTGTATGAATCTAACCAGCCGGATATTGGCTTCACATAAACAAATTTGTATTATCTTGTTTCCAATTTACTCAAGTCAGTCATTTTGAAACTAATCTCCCTTAAAGAACGTTTTGTTGGCTTTCTGAATCGAAGATAATAATTATTTGCATGATTAGCTAATTGTTACGCATATTTACATTAAAATTCTACACGGACGGTAAACGAGCGATGTCTTCTCCATCTTCTTCTTCTTCTTAGCCACTTTCAGTCCATAATTGGACTTATTTAAGGATTTAAGGGAAAAAAAGGCTAACTGTTTTTGCAGCAGAACATCAGCTTATAGTACTAAATACCTTCTTCGAACTCCCATCAAGAAAGCTGTATACCTGGGCACCCCGGGCACGATTGTGAATCAGAGATATAGAAACAGCTTCACCTCTGTGAAAACGTATTCAGGAACAGACATACAATCAGGTCATAACACGGTAGCAGGAGAAATAAATGTTATAATGAAAAAAGTAATAAAGAAGAATTCCAACACAAGATGTGACATACGAAAAACGAAAGATGCCAATGTAAAAACACAAATAGAGAATGAATTAGCTGGAAGATTTATAGCATCAGACTATATCAGAAATATAGAAGAAGAAATAAATATATTAAAGGATACAGTAGAAAAATTGAAAACGAAAAAGCTGAAGAAAGATGTAACAGTAAAGAACAAATCGGGAATGACTAAGGAAATTCTAAAACTGATGGAAAAGAGAAGAAGTTTGAAGAACGTAGATATTGAACAATATAATAGGACACAGAAAATTATAAGACAAAAAATAAGAGAAGCGAATGAAAAAAAGCAGCAGAGATAAATGTGAAGAAATAGAACTTCTCCAAGAGAAACACGGCAGTTTCAACGTACACCGAAAAATAAAAGAAGCCACTGGAAGAGATAAATCAAAACCAACAAATAAACAATGAAGGAAAGATAATAATTGACCAGAAAGAATTCAAGGACACTTGGAAATTATACATAGAACAACTTTTCCCAGATGAAGGACCAGAACCACCCGCAATAGAAGCAGAAACCGGACCAAATATCTTAAGTGCAGAAGTAAGAACTATAATACAGCAAATAAAAGACGGCAAGGTTCCAGGCCCAGATAATTGCCAAGCTGAATTGGTAAAACTTATGGACGACGAGGGTATCAAATGGTTAAATAAAAAATTATACATCTTATATACAACACGGCTACTATCCCACAGCAATGGCTTAAATCGGAGTTCTTAGCTATTATAGAAAAGTCGGGAGCCAAAAAAATGAGAGGAATATAGAACAATAAGCCTTATGAGCCGCCTATTGAAAATATTTTTGAAGGTCATACACAGAAGAATTTACAAAACATGCAAAGAACAGCGTCCACGCAATTTAGATTTAGAGACGCAGTCGGGACAAGAGAAGCTTTATTCAGTGTACAAGTCCTCGTCCTAAGATGCAGAGATATTAACTGTGAGGTTCATGCCTGTTTTGTGGAATATAGAAAAGCATTTGATAGGGTCCAACATCACAAGATGATAGAAATCCTGAAAACGGCAGGTATAGACGATAAAGATCGAAGAATAAGAATAAACCTATATAGGAATCAGATAGCTAGTGTGAGAGTGGAAGAATACCAAACTGAGGTAGTTACGATTTTGCGCGAAGTAGGACAGGGATGTGTATTGTCGCCACTACTATTTAACAGTTATTCATATACACATATTTAGAGAATCTTGGACAATGCACAAGAAGGAATTCTGGTAAATGGGCAGCGCTTAAATAACATCAGATACGCTGAAGACACAGTGATATTTACCGATAATATGCAAGATCTGAAACAACTAATGGATAGATTAACAACCAGTAGCCACCCATATGGACTTGATATCAACATCGATAAGACTAAATATATGATCATTAGCAAGAAGAACGTTCCCACCCGACAAGTAAGATTAAATTGTGGAACAATTGAAAGAGTCGACAAATACACATATCTCGGTACCATCATAAATGATCAATGGGATCACTCGCAAGAAGTTAAATGTCGAATTGAAAAGAGCACAAATGTATTCATTCAAATGTCAGCAGTTCTTAAAAGTTGATACCTAACCATGAATACAAAACTAAGAGTGTTGCGCTGCTATGAATTTTCCGTGTTACTGTACGGAGTGGATTCATGGACACTCACAGATGTAATGACGAAAAATATCAAAGCATTCGAGATGCGCCTCTATAGAAGGTATCATAGACAGAGCATGTAATATAATCTGAAATCCTTAGAAGAATGTCAAAGGAGAAAGAAATCCTGCATACATATAAAACAAGAAAACTACAATATCTAGGCCACTTCAGGGGAAATGAAAACAGATATAATCTCTGCAGTGTTTATTACAGGGGAAAGTGAAAAGAACGGGAGGCGCCGGAAGGAGAAGAATCTCATGGCTGAAAAATTTAGGAACCTGGATCTCCATGACAACCACAGACCTATTCCGAGCAACTGTAAACAAAGTTACATTAGTCAATATGATAGCCAACGTCTGGAACAGATAGGTACCTGAAGAAGAAGAAGAAGAAGAAGAAGAAGAAGAAGAAGAAGAAGAAGAATTTCCATTTTGAATATCATTTGTCCATATGTTCTTCTGTCGCTTGTTCGTTCGTGGTCGGCACCGCTACATGTTCCCTGTCTGCCTGTCTATCAATGTACTTCTGCTTAGAACATCTTCTCTGGAGAAGAAATGCAAGACAGTTCCTACGTTTTAAATACCACATGGAACACAAGGTTCTCAATATTTCTGGATGTTAGCATATTTACAAGGTACGTACGGAATATTGTTTTAGCAACCCAATGCATGGTAAATACATGAACTTTAATGGTTTAATACTCCAAAGATTTGTGCAATGTCGCACGTGTAAGCTATTTTTTTAATTCAATATTGGGAAAATTCAATGTTAGCGACAATCGTAAAGTATTTATATAAACTTCCAGCAGCTTTTAACAATGTGTGAATATCTAAGTCCGTTTAGTTTCTAATATTTTGGAAGCCCGAATATTTCGTTCTTGTTTTTGCTCGTTTAAGCCCACATTTTCCACCGATTATAAGCTTTAGAAAACGGCAACTAACTCTACGGAAAACGTGGTGTAGGTAACCAATTTTATAGTTAACATACGGAATAACATATAAAGATGAGCATTCTACAAAGTAGCAAAAGATATTTTGTTTAAAACGTCTACTAAAATCAAACATGCTGCCCAGAACAACAAAGGTATGATTATACAAAACAATAATTCGACCAGTAGCTATATATGGCAGTGAAACCTGGTCGTTCAACCATAAGTACGAAAAGATGCTAAACATTCACGAAAAGAAAATCATAAGAATAACTGCAGGACCGGCAGAAGAAGAAGAAAATTGAAAAACAAGAAGTAACAGAGAAACGGAAGACATAACAGCAACCACTAAGGCAAAAAGATTAAGGTGAGCGGACCATATAGCGTGAATGACAACCGAAGGTCTGCAAAGAGAGGATTTAAAGAACAAAATAGAAGGAATAACAGAGGCAAACCCTGCAAAAGCTATAAAGATCAAATAGAAGAGGACTTGAAAAGGTACAGCATCAACAACTGGATCACAAGAGCAAGGAACAGGAACGAATAGAATACAGTATTGTAGAGAAGTCAAAGACTCAGATAGGGTCCTGAAGGACATAAGTAAGTATATAAGTACAATTACTTTAAAACTATCCACGTAGGCAATTCATTCCTAAAAATGCACTTGCCATTCATTAATATTTGTATATCTGTTACCTTCCCTTAATTTAAATTGGCAATCAGTGGGTTACCCATAACTTGAATTCCTTATTTAACTGTGAAACTGTAACACTGTTATTTACTTACACTATCTACCTCCAAATACTGAAGTACGTTTCATTGAAAATTTCATTATGCAAGGAAATCATGGATATAGGTTTCAAAATACGAAGTTTGTTCAACAGCAACCCATCTTTGATCATCTTAGCCTTGAAAATAAATGCATTAATTCAAACGACGTTTGTTAATGTTAGTAGTGTTTGCAAGCAACACATCAATAAGTTTCTGGCGGTTGAATTTGATTCGAGCGTGCGGTCCAACAATTTTTATGCGCTGAAGCTGTGCAGCCATTGCAGATTCATACTCTAATGCAAGCAGTGTACGGAAATGCTTGTAATGCGTACCCAACTGTGAAGAAATGGTGCCGAAAATTTAAGAATGAAAAAGAGAGGACTATGGATGAGCCGCGACCCGGTACACGGTATACTGCATTAACAGAAAACAATATGGCATGTATGGAAGGCTTTATTAGAGAAAATAATCGAATTTCCATTCGATAAATATCAGAAATTATTGGTGTAAGTGTAGGATCTGTCCATAGTATTGTTCGTAATCTGGGTTACAATAAAGTTTGTTCGCAATGGATTCCCCGTCTCTTGTCTAATGAACAAAAATTCTTGCGAATGCTCTGCAACACCTCACAGACTATAGGCAAAATGGTGATGACTTTCTTCTGTCAATAATTGCTGGTCACGAAATTTGGTGCCCTTACTACGAGTCATCCAGTAAATTATCGTCGATGCCGTGGAAACATTCAAGTTCACCATTACCGAAGAAATTTAAAGCACAACTTCCTGCAGGCAAGGTGATGTTAACATTTTTTTTCGATCATGCGGGATTCTTGTTGATAGAGTTTAAGGAACCTGGAGTAAATAATGTCAATGCAAATCTGTACAATGAAACTTTGAACAAGCTTCATCAAGCAATAAGACGCAAACGTCCAGGAAAACTTAGGCATGGAGTCATTTTGCTACACGACAATGCTAGGCCTCATGTTGCTAATGTGGTAAAAGAAAATCTTCAACGAAAGAAATTGTGGGTTTTAGAGCAACCACCCTATAGCCCGGATCTATCGCTTTGCGATTTCCATATTTTTGGATCGCTGAAAAAGGCGTTAAAAGATCGACATTTTGAGTGAGACGGAGAAGTACAGATAGCTGTGGAAGACTTCTTCAATTAGCAGCCACAGAAAAATCTATGAGCAGGGTATACGTCGGTTAATAAAACAATGGTATAGGTGCCTTAACTGTGACGGTAATTACATGTAATTAAATTATTGAATACATTTTTTATAAAGCAAGATGGGTTTCAATTGAACCGTGTCGCGTCAATTGGGCGCAGTCAACTGGACGCGCGTCAATTGGACGTGATCAATAGGACGCGCAATAGTTGGGCGCGTGCGACAATTCGACGCGACGACTTTAGGACGTGCGTCTTTTGGACGCGCTGGCAATTAGATGCATCTATAATTAAAATTTATAAAAAATGTATATAGAAAAATGCAGTTTGTTATAGTTAGCACAAAGTTACAAAATAAACATTATAAAGTAAGCAATTAAAAAGGTACAAAAAAAACATAAAGGTCTAGAAAATTACAAAATAAGTAACATAAAGTAGCCAATGTTACAATAAACACAAGCGAATCATAAACGCCTTCACAAATTATTCAACTCATACTTACAGTTGGAAATTATGCGTAATCCCTCGCAGGTAATCCAATATTGGTCAATTTCCGTAATCAGCAACCACTCTTCGTATATTTTCGGCTGTATCCCTGTAAATTTTAAATAACACCACAAATTCTAGTAAAACTTATATTAAGTCTATGAACGCGTCCAATACTCTCGCGTCCAATTATCTGGCATCCAACTGACGTACACGTCCAATTGTCGGGCGTCCAATTGATCGCGTCCAATTGACGCGGGTCCAATTTACCGCGTCCGATTGACGTAGATCCCAATTGAACACACCTCGTAGTTTGGAGTGACCCGAGTTTGTATTGCTAGCCAGAGAAGTTTCCGAGAAGAACAACCAATTGAAGCCCAGATCTTCAGTTTAAAAGTCTAATTCCCTCTATCCCATTTATAACTAAAATCTAAAATTAGCTATTCATTATGTGACCTTTAGTGCTTATTTATTTCAGTGAGCCAACGCTAGGAAATAAATCCGCAACACCTAGAAATTGTGCTAAACCCCTGTCAGCAACTAAATATATCCGGGCTATGATGGCTATTTGAGAAATTGATGCATTCAATCTAGCATCAAGTGCAACAGTGAACTGAAAAGCTGCTTATCTGTTCCATACTACATTTGAGCTTTTGTTCTATTCTTCCTTCTTTAACCGCAGTGATAAATTGACAGAAAGTTAAGCAATTCAAATAACCTCACCATCGCGTATGTAATCTATCACGATGTTTCAACATTTCAGTAGAAATTGCAATACGATACATATTAGCAAGCAGATTTGATGATTACGTATAAAGTATGTATTTTAATTGTTTACTTTTGTACTAATTCGTATTAGTGACTCGAGTTACTGCCTCTATTTTGATTGTTGTAGGAAACTAGCTCTCACAGTCAGTCAATTATTTCTAATTCTGAAACAGCTTGTTACCTGTGAGAGCACTTTGTTTTGTGTGTGCTATTACTCTGCCGCTTTCCTTAGCAACACGATTGCTTCAGATTTCTTAGAGACTCTCCTCATTTTCTTTTTGGTCGATTATTCGATAAGCTGTGCTCGTTTTGCTCATCAATTCTTTTCGTAGACAAGTTTCTCGCATCTGTTCCCTTCTTTGTACGGCATCGTTTTCTTGATTCATTTGCTTTATTTGTATTCCCATCAGATTTTCCACACCACTTAACACATCTTGTAAAATACAAGTCATTCAATATATTTCCTGCATTAGGATCACAGATATTAACTTCTTGTTCTTGAGAATTCCTTTATATTTTTCAGATTTCAGATAGTATATTACGACGAAGTAGATTTCGAAGGAAATAATTACACAGTTATGCGTTATATTCACTTTTTGTATTACTTGTATTATTTTGTCGTACAATAAAAAATGCATCGCGAGTGTAAACAAAATACGTTTGTACCTGGAAACTGAAAGGGAATAATATTTTTAAAACATTACATATTGCCAAGTTAGCCACTGTTGACCATCCCACAAGCAACTATTTCGTCTGTATAATTCTATAAACTCTTCCCAAAAAGATTTATGTTTCGAGTCCATGGCGAATTTAAATACAATTATTATTATATTTAAAAAACAAAGCAATTACAGCATCTGCCACTTATACGGGAGAGGTGTCAAATCGTACTAAATATCGTATCAACAAGTCGTAAGAACCTCTACATGTTGCAACCTGTCGTTCAATTTGGCGGTTGTACTACAGATTTTATGGAAGCTCCATACTGCCATCCGATACGACCGCGTCGTACTACAGGTTGTACTACAACGCTACTAACGATGCAACCGTCGTTCAACCCGTCGTGGCACCAAACGCGGTTGTACGACGGATTTTACAACAGATCGTATCGTCTGTAGGCCGTTTAAGGTAGAAACACGGGGGACCGACACTTGAACGTCGAATCCGAACGACAGATATTCTAGAGAAGGGTTTTAGCATTAAAATTCCACGGTTGCAAGCCGGATTGGGAAATTGTGTGTGGTGGGTTGCAGACAAGATTTTTATAAATCTGCATAGTAATGCTTAGATTTCGAACCCAAGCCAGAATCGATGCCTTACTCAGAAAGCAAGCCCTCTACCAACTGAGCTACCTCCACACGACACAAAGAATTTTACCGAAGTACAAAGTAAGGCATACAGTTATTTTAATGTTTTAATACCTTTCTTCTTCTTAGAGTGCTTTATCTCTTACGAGACGTAGTGATCTTCTCTCCTATGCCTGTGTTGCGCGTTTTTAGAGTCACAGACATAGAGGACCTACAGTTTAACGTGGGCTCCGAACCACGGGAAGTGTAAACACTTCAACTCCAGAGAAGATTTCTTTAACATAAAATATTTCATAAATTAATTAAGTAATCAAGATAAGCCAAAGGAATGTAAATTATTTAAAAAACAGAATTTTGATTATGCTAAAGTAGCAAAGGGTAGTTCATTGTTGTCATGAGAACTTGTTGAAAGGGAAAACAAATTTCTGTTTTCTAAAGCAAATATTTCACGTAACAGCCTTACAATTTGTAGCATAATTTAAACTAGAATTGTTGTCATGAGAACTTGTTGAATAGGAAAACAAATTTCTGTTTTCTAAAGCAAATATTTCACGTAACAGCCTTACAATTTGTAGCATAATTTAAACTAGAATTCATTTAGTGCAATAGTGAACGTGAATTACATAGATATAGCAGTTACATTATAGGAAGTGATGACCGGCGGGACCCCCAGCCGACAGTTCAGTAAAATTGAGCAATTCGCAGCAGACTGTGGTGTATTACATATAATAATCGGGATCCTCGTTTGTAGCGCTTGCGCAGTGTCGAGGCGGTTTGAGGCAAAGCTAAGCTAGTTTGTGCTATGCACAACAGGGTTCGACTCTGCGGGTTACCGTGTTGGTGCGAAACCGTGCTTGACTTGCCTGGTGTGTGTGTAGATGTTTCTGTTTATGCGATCGTAATACGAGGAGTGCCATTAATTTGATCTCCAATGGCAAATGGAGACCGGGACTAGTTCGGACCACACAGAGAAAAAGAAAACTTTCCAACCCCTAGAGTGATTCGAACCAGGAAGCGTTTGGACTATTACATCCAAAGCTTGGCTGTCTTCTTACTGAGCCACCCCTGCCCTACTATCAAGTTATCGAGTTGCATTTCGCATTGAAAAACCCAGTAAGCCGCGTACAATTGCTAAAGATCTTTTGCCAACAGCTGTTGGAATGGTAAAAAAGAGGCTGACAAGACGAAATCAGTACCCCTTTCTAATAATACTATCCAAAGAAGAATAAGTGACATGGCAGAAGATATTCGAGAACAAGTGGTTAAAATCATTAAAAAGTGCGCATTTGAGCAATCCACGGATATTTCTAACTGTGTCCAATTTATAGCATTTCTAGGATACAATACTGGACATGGTATTACAGATGATATTTTATTTTCTACTCCATTAGGAGACAGTACCACCGGAAAATGTTTATGCGTCACTTCCATGCGAAGCACTAATAATTACAAGATTTACTGGGCTAAATGCGTTGTTATATGCACCGATGGCGCTGAAGCTATGACAGGAAACCGATCTGGTCTTATTGTCAGAGTAAAAAAGATAATGCTACATGTTTATATTGCCTTTTACATCGAGAAGCTCTTGGATCAAAATCACTATGGATTATGTTTCGAAACATGTCTATTTCATCAAAGAAGAACCATTGGAGACTAGTAGTTTTCGAAAAAATTATGAAATCATGCATATTTATACGCAAATCTTGTTTATCACACGGAATTCAGATGGCCTTCGAGGGGTAACGTCTTGAAAAGAGTTTTCCAGTTAGAAGCGGAACTTTTGATGTACCTGCAAGATAAGAAACCGAAATGTAGGAACATATTTTCCAATTCCCTTAGGCTTCTTAGGCTGGCAGTCCTTGTTGGTATTTTCAAGCATTTATACACTCTGAATAGCAGTTTGCAAGCCTGGGATGTTAACATAATAACAGCCACGGACAAAATTAAAGGATTTATAAAGAAACTTGATTTCTGGTCGACTTCAATTGAAAAAAAAGAAGTTCGATTCATTCAATGTGTTGAAGAAATCATGGAAGACTTAGTTAAGGATGAAAATATGATAAATTCTGATCATGTGTTTGCAGATATGCAAGTTAGTTTACACTTGTTCATTGACTATTTCCCCTAAGAAACTCAAAACTGTTATGGCAATCACAGATGGTTACTGAATCCGTTTTTAGACAATTCCGTTTCATCATCATCATTTTATTTATTTATTTAGTTTCTGACAATAATATATTTAATTGAATAATAATCAACCTAAAAAATTCTGCAATTAATATTTTTAATTTAAGTATGGACAAGTAGAAATATAATAATTATAACTTGTCTGCTTCAAAATTCTAAATACTTATTTTGCTAACTCAGTTGCACGTGCGACCAGTCATACAAAGCAAGTCAAATAAATAAGTTACTTTGTGGCTTATCTTTTAGTATCTTCTCGAATTACAAATTCGTTTGAATACTACTCAAATTATATACTGACACAAACGATATTTCGGTTACTAGCCGAAAAACGAAACGAAAGTAATCCGAGAAGTTTCCATTAATCGAATAAATTATTAGCATCTCGGAGATGCATGCATAATCGAATATTTGGAATTATTTCATTCGAGATGCTTGCGTCGCTAAACATCCGTATTCGAGAAGGTTTTATCATTCGAAAGAATTACTCAATAAATTTCGAGATATATGCATAATCGAATATTACAAATAATTTCATTCGAGATATGCCCAGCACTAGTTCAAACTAACAAAAATATAAGGCATTTAGTGGAGAATATAAAATGGAAAAGTACAAGAATTGAAAAAATTTGCTCTCCTGGGTTGGGTAACGATTTTTGAACAATGTAGGTATTGCTATTGGAGCTGAATAATTAGAGGTTAGAATATTACTATTAGATATAAAATACCTTTATGATGTAAGTCAAAACTTTGTTTGAAACTGATATTTCATGATTGTGAAAATAATTGCGTTTTAATTTGGACTACACAATTTAAGATAATCAATTTTTCAAAGCACAACTTTTGTAAACCTTTGGCTTAAAGAAATTATCATTAATATAAATAACATAAACGTACTATGGCGTCATCTAAAAGTAAAAGAGGCCCTCGATAAGTAATCTCGTTTGGTTATCACGTTAATAGTTATTGTTGTGTAGGTTCACGAAAGAAATACATATACATACATATAACAGGTACACGTTCTGTTTAGTAGAATATATTTATGCGTGTAGCACTAAATCTGCCTAAAATTTACTCACTTTCTATATTTTTGTCAGTGTAAATCAATATACAATTTCTTAATAAAAAAATATACTTTTCTTCTAGGGCATATTGGCCTCTGTCCTTGAGTTGAGAATATATTTAACGTGTCGACATTTAATATATTTTAAGAGATCTCCGCGAATAACACTTTGACGTAGTAATTAAATATCGATAATGTCAGGTGCAGAATGTCATAAACAGATTCCTAGACCCTCTACATTGTCGGCATGTCTGCTGATGGACGTGTATTTTTATACATGCGTATTACAAAACTTAAAAGGTCATAGAATAGTGCGACCAAAAACAAATCGAAGAGCCTGAATTAACACGGGTCTTCAAATCAACAGTTTGTGAGACATGACTCAATTTCTTCTAAATTCTAAATTCTAAATATTCAACACAAAAGAAATCATACCACTAATTATATATTGAATTTTTAAGATGTTGAAAATGCTGTCTTTCCATCTCCACATAAGCTTTACATTTTCTGGGAAACACCTCAACACTCTTTCAAAACTTCCGTACTTGCTCAAATTGCTAAACAGCCTGATTTTTCTAAATAGTCACCACAAAAGGAATCACACAATTAATTATATATTGAATTTTTAAGATGGTGGAAATGCTGTTTTTCCATCTCCACACAAGCTTTAGATTTTCTGGTAAACACCTCAACACCCATTCAAAAATGTCCATACTTGCTCAAATTGCTTAACAGCCTGATTTTTCTAAATAGTCACCATAAAAGGAATCACACAATTAATTATATATTGAATTTTTAAGATGTTAGAAATGCTGTCTTTCTAACTCCACACAAGCTTTACATTTTCTGGGAAACACCTCAACACCCTTTCAAAAATGTCGGTACTTGCTCAAATTGCTTATCAGCCTGTTTTTTCTAAACAGTTAACACAGAAGAAATCACACAATTAATTGTATATTGGATTTTTAAGATGTTGGAAATGCTGTCTTTCCATCTCCACGCAAGCTTTACATTTTCTGGGAAACACCTCAACACCCTTTCAAAACTTCCGTACTTGCTCAAATTGCTTAACAGCCTGTTTTTACTAAATAAGTAACACAAAAGAAATCACACAATTAATTGTATATAGAATTTTTAAGATGTTGGAAATGCTGTCTTTCTATCTCCACACAAGCTTTACATTTTCTGGGAAACACCTCAAAACCCTTTCTCCCGTACTTGCTCGAAATGCTTAACAGCCTGTTCAATTCGCTGTAATAACCAAGCAGAATTGTTTGAGGAGGTGCTGCCTGCACTGATCTTTTTACATGACCCTATTCTCAAAGGTCCAAATTGAATTGGCAGTTGGTGTTTGTTTGCGCGTCAATTAATATTAGTAAATGTTGTATCACAAAATTGCTATATCCACTTTTCGACTTCCTCTCGATTTTAGAAGCTATGACAATTAACGCTTTTACAACACCCTGTATAGTTTTCATCTCGCAAAGTAGTCCATAGTGCAAAATCCAAGAAAAATGTTTTCCTTATAATACTTATTGGACTAAAATAAAGGTTTCTCATTTCCTGCATGCCAGCTAGAATAGGAAAAGTTGCGAATTCCGCTTTTGTCTAAAAAAATAAATACTCTTTAATCATAAATACTATTCAATTTAAAAATTGATTTTTTGATACGGGTGTTTAAATATTGTATTCAAACATAAAAGAAAGGCAAAGTGTTACTGAACAAAAATCACGAGCTCAATTGACTCATTTCATCAGTGGTGCCTGTATTATTCTGTTTTATTGCAAAATGTTTGAATCTCATTGAAACTAAACGAAATGTTGTGTTTACAGGAACATTCATGGACTTTTGAGGGTTTGTACATTCTCTATCAACAATATATTCCTTTCACCATAAAATCAATCGGTTAAGGAAATCGCTTCGTTGCCCAAATATGATGGCTATTTACTTTTCCACAGATTGCGAGGTTCAGGTTTCCTTCAATACACGCGACCCGCTGCGAGTCCACCGCAATAACTTGTTTGCCGTTTCAGGGTATAATATAGAAGTTTCGTGTCCATCCTGCTAATCATTGAACACAGCTAAGTGTTAAACGGAAATTCAGCTTGAGAGAATTTCTGCCAACTTAACTTTTAATAGATCTAATTTTCTTCTCTGCAAAGTTTAAAAATAAGTAGTTTTAAAACTTTTTTTATAAATAAAATACCTCAACAAATTCATAAATAAATAGATTTCTTCTTCTTTCCAATTCCACTAGTGGGATATACCCACGCTTTTTTCCAGTAGTTCTCCTGGTACCTTTTCGATGTCGACTATTTTTATTAACACAATGTTACTTAAATACTCGATTTTTATTTAGTACCTTTTCGAAAGATTTCCAATTACCTGAAGGGCCTTATAAATCTTTTCTTTGCTATGCTATGCTATGATGATCGATTTCAGAATGTTGAGGCTATTCAAAAATATTTTTATTTAGCGTATGCTGGGTGTGCCTTTAAATATAGTTAACTATTCAAATTGAAAACACAACTAATAACTTAAAAAATTATGAGCTTCTCCTAATTTAATTTGTTACATTTAATACTGAATGTTTTAAGCCGTTACTTCTGTTTCTCAATCGGCACATAATGCGATTCTAATTTACTTTTACTTTCCTTAACTAGTTTTTTGTTGCGGCTCACAGCATTTCCAGGTGACATTTTGATATTTGCGACATTTTTACTAGGAGTTTTATCGTCTCTATGACAATTTATACGTACTGGTAATTAAAATTCAGTTATTGCCCTAGAGGCCTTGAGAGCACTACCGTCTTCATTTTGGGAGTTAATATTAATACATACATTTACAGAATGCCTTTTGAAATTTTCTTCACTAGAAGCTACTACCAGTACGTTGTCAGACGTGCATATTGTTGCCAAACTGATATATTTTCATATTGTTATGAAGTTGAGAAGTAGTAAGGGTAGCGAGACCTCGCATTGAGCTGAATTTAAATTTTTCCTACCGTTTACTTTCCTACGTGTTATATATTGATATGAATTTTATACACAAATATTTATAATTTACGATTGCGACGTTTCCTTACAAGTCGTCTACGAAAATGTATATCATATTAAAAGAAAATTTCTACCCGTTATTTTTATGAAAACATTTATCATATTTGGATTTGTTGGGACTATTCATTTGCTGTTATGACTAATGCATGTTTCTAGTTAACTGATACTGTTATTTAATAGTTTCAGAGTGTTAAGACAGAGTAATTTTTCTGTAGTTTAGAAGTCGTAAGTTATGTCCTCTTTTGAAAATAGATGGTATGTTGATGTCTCTTGATTTCGTTTCCATATTTCGGAATTGTTGAATTTGTATCGTTCGATGTAGATGGAGCTCAGTGATCTGTTTACCCAAAACGGTTTTGTTATCTTACATTTATTTAATTACTTTTACACCAGCTTCTTTACAGTTAGGCAGTTTATTTTAATGGAATTATTATTTTCTTAAATGCAGTGTGTTTCAATGCTCGTCTTCACACCCCTGTATCTTCCTGATTTGTTATCCAATCGCTTTCAAATTTTAGTTAAGTATATTACCCTTTAAAGCGGATATTTACAATTTTTAAATCATTTTACTGCAAACCAGTAGCCAACTACGATCAAAAATAAATGCTAAAAATTGGAAAATCATAGTATTCCCAGTTTCATCGAAAAAAGTTATTAAGGAAAGTTGCTTGCTTGCTTGCTTGCTTTGAAAGAGCGAGATCTAGGACGCGGTTTTCCAAGCATCTCTATGCACTTAGACCACATTTGGCCCATTGTACACCCTAACTAAGAATTTTGCCTATCGGGGGTAATTCCAACTACAGTAGTGATTTTTAACGTTTCACACATCGTAGTGGCACGGGACCTACGGCTTTACTTCTTGTTCGACAGAAGGCGCATTTTCAGATTTTTCCCCGCTAGAAAAATTTCACCGACTTCAGCCAGGTTCGAACCCGCGTCCCTCGGAGCTAAAGGCAAATGCGCTAATCATTAGACCACCGAGTCACAAAAATAGCGCAAATCCAAATTTACGTTAAATTTTTATCCATCATCATAAAACAAATATGAAGTACGTCATAACTATAGAGTTACTACTTCACGATGAAAAATTCACTTTATTTATTATTTAGATTTTTGGATTTGCATTTTCTTTACCCATATGTCCATTCAATAGCAACGGTTTTTCCGGAAGTGACACCAACTTTTTTTTCAAATGCAATACCCTGTATATTTTAACGGATTTTGATTGATAATCAATAACCATTTTCAATGAACTCAAATTTGACATACTTGTCGTAAACGATTTCCAGAAATATTGTCATGCAATACAAAATAAAAGTTTAGATAGTAACTTAACAAGTATCTCAAGCGATTGATAAACATAAATAAACTTTCATAATAAATGTTCAAACTGATTTCTGTTCATTTCTATGTATCTCTCGAGCCGAACAATTATTTCGTGTTGGACATTTTGAAGAATATCAGGCGAAATTTGTCGTATTTCCTGGCGAATCCGATTTTTTAAATCTTCCAGGTTATTTGATTTATTATAGTACACTTTGGATTGTAAATAACCCCACAAGAAATAATCTAGAGTTGTTACATCAGATGACCTAGGTGACCACTCAATGGGTCCCTTCCTGTCGATCCACCTATTCGGAAAGGTGACATCCAACAACTGTCAAACAACTAACGCACAATGCGGAGGTGCTTCATTCTGCTAGAAAGATATTTGATCGTTTGGTAGATCAAGATTTTGGTAATTGAGAAATAGAGCAACTAAATCAGGAATGACATGTAACTGAAGAAACTCGAGGTAGCGTTCTTCGTTTAGGGTTTCCTTCAAAAAAATATGGTTCTAGAGATCTGTTGCCCACGATTCCTGCCCATACATTAATTTTCTGAGGATGCTGAGTGTGCACCTCATGCATCCGGTACCTATAGGTTTTCTGTCGCCCAACTCCTGCAATTTTGCCTGTTGATGGTACCATTTAGACAACGTTGCCTCATCCGAAAAAAACTATTTTCTGCATTAAATTTAAATTTTCAACCCGCATTCCAATTATCTGCTCGCAGAATTTGACTCGCGGTCGCCTTTTAACAATTCATAGACAAAGTTGGGTTTATATGGGTGATATTTCGCACTTCGAAATATTTTTGAGACTGTACCTGTTCCCAATTCATAATTCATTGAGATTTCTCTAACTGTCACATAAGGATTTATTCAGCTTTTAATAGAATGTTTACATTAACGTCTTGAGGTATCTGGGCTGATTTACCTTTAGGTAAATTCCTAATGTGGCCAAACTATCTGAACTATTTTTCTATTTTACTCACGGTAGATTGACTAATTGGCGGCCGGTCAGGGTGAGTTTCATTAAATAAATTGTAAACTGGATCTTGAGTTCGAATTCGATCTCCAAAACCAATCATCATGAGTGTTTCTATTCGTTCTCTTTCTGTTAGACGCATGGTGATTATTTATTGATGGGATTATATTTATCTGAATAATTAAAAAAAAAACTGGAATTATTAGTTGTCACCGGTAATTCTCATAAATTCAATAACTTCTACGTTTACTATCATTAAGTAAAATTGCAAACTCCGTTAAAATATACAGGGTATTGTATTTGAAATAGCAAAGTTCCGGGGAAACCGGAAGTGCTATTGAGTTCAAATATGGGCCAATAGATGCCAATTCAAAAATTTAAATTGAAGAGGCCGAGAATTGTTCAACAAAAACATTTATTTTAATGATTAATTCCTTTGATTGTGAACTCACTGTATAACTATTACTTTATGACAGACAAAATTCCGGTAACAACCAAATAATCTTAATAAATTAAATTGTATATCTTTCCACTAAACCTTTATCAAGTCTTATACACTTTTTCGATCCGCTTCTGATTATTAATAACAACTTTCCGCAGTTGTGTTTGTGATATTTCGCGGTACGCTTGCATAGAAGTCTTCTCTGTTTTGAATAACATTATTATTATATACTTTTTGTTTTGTAATCCCCACAAATAAAGGCCCAATGGCGTTATATGAGGAGTGTGGGTAGCCAAAAAATTGAAGGGCTATTACGACCTATCTAGCGCAGAGGAACGTTTTGGTTTAAGCATTTGCGGACAACAATTACATTATGAATTGATGAGCCATCTAATTTAAGGTACAAATTTCTTTTCAACAACACTGGTAATATCTTCTATGGTATCCTGAAATTCCGTCTTAAGAAATTCTAAAAACGTTGCCCCATTTAAATTGTTATTTGAAAAGAATGGGCTAATAATTCGATCGCTTAATATGCCGCATCAATCATTTACTTTTTGCGAATTCCGTCTTCTATACTTAATGGGGAAAATGGGGTTATCTAATGTCCACCATCGGCAATATTGCTGTACCTGTATCATTCAAGAAGTTGCCTTGAACCCAGTAACAGCATTCTAAACGGTTCTTCAAGTGTGTGCAAAAGCCTTCGTTTAAACGCTTTGTAGTAGTTTGTGTTTCATGACACTCTTTGTTAAGACAACATTGGAATTTGAATTCATTTATCATTATAATATTATCTATTATTAAAAATGAAACGTTTTTGATGTAAATTTGGATATGAGCTGTTTTTGTGATTCTAAGTAACTTTTCTTAACTGTTTTCGTTTAATGAAACAGATGGCGTATATAATTCCGCAGATCTACGCTGCACCAAGACATTAACGCACCACAAGTAACAATCAAAATATTGTTTAACGTATTGCATGTAATGAAGTACGTTTAATCATAGATAATGCTTAAAATTAAATAAACCGTATTTTATCCAAATTAACAACAATCAACGCAATTTAACAACAATCAACGCAAAAATAAAAAAAAATCATAATTCGAAAACTGAAAAGTTGTATGTTTACAGGTTCAGTAGGCTGTGTTTCCACTTCAACTTGTTATGGCAGCTTGGTAACAACGGTCCATGCTTGAAATTAACACACTTAACTGCTCTTGTTCACGATTATCCCAATTTCCACTAATGAATCCTCTAGGTCGTTAAGAGTTGCAAGGGGTGGTTGAAGGAATCGTACTTGTCTTCCGAGAATTTCCCAGAGGTACTCAAACGGATTCAAGTCGAGACTTCTGGCTGGTCATTACATAACAGGCATACCAACGTCATCTAGGTATTCTTGCAGTATTCTGGCTGTATGGGGCCGAGCGTTGTCGTGCATTCCTTGGAAGTTGTCTCCAATGTATGGGGCATATGACACAACATACTGTTCTAAGATATCCGTAATGTGCCTCTGACTGTTGGGGAAGATGTGTAGGTCTGTGGGGGCCGTGAAAGATATGCCTCCCCATACCATTATTGAGCCACCACCAAATGCAGTCGTGGGGACAAAATTAGATTGAGCATATCGTTCATTTAGACGTCTAAAAACTCGAAGGCGCCTATCACAACTCTCCAAATAAAATCTGGGGACTCGTCTGTAAACAAAATGCGTTTCCAATCTTCATTTTTCCAATTCAAGTGGTTTCTAGCAAAATCCAATCTGTGTCTGCGGTGTTCTGCAGTCAACTGAGGGCCAGTAGATGGTAATCTGGCTCTCAAATTTCCTTCCAGAAGACGTAGGCGAACGGTTTCAATGCTAACCTGCACATGATGTACTGCTGAAAGTTGTCTTTGGAGGGCTCTTCTGGTGGTAAAGCGCTCTCTTAGTGCTTGCATTCGAAAAAAACGATCTTCTACAGTGGTTGTGGCACGTGGTCGCCCTTTCCCTGATAGCCTGTCATGTTCCTTAGTTTCTCTGAAATGCTGGGTGGCCCGAGAAATGGTTGTGTGGTTCACCCCAAGCCTATCAGCGATAGCGCGGAAAGAATACCCTTCTTCGGACAAAATAAGGGCTGCGATACACTCATCACGACTTAAATTTTTTGAGATGCATTTTAAATAAGACTGATCGTAAAAGCAATTGTTTGACGACAGCTACACGATTTGATACGTTTTAAAGGAAAATTGATTAATTTTTTTAACAAAGTTGAAGATGTAGAAACAAACCAAGAGTAACATTATGTATCAGATTTTCATTAGATATTCATTCCATGCATTTGGTTGAAGTAGATAGCGCACTACTTTTCTTTTATCGCAACATTAATAACTGGTGCGTCAATTTCTTGGAGCACTGTACTACCGTCTCAATTTTATGTTATTCTAAATCCTGTATCAACAGAAGCCTGATCTACACGCTTCCATTATTTCCGCACATTCGTGGGTATCAAACCAGTACAATCGTCCATAATCAAATAAAACCTCGAAGCACATAAACACCGTACGAGATTTTATTCGATGAACATTTACTCTATTATTTATAAATGAAGCAGTACACTGACAAAGTATACAACTTATACGCCAGTACAGTTCATTAACTTTGTAATAGAGTAATGATGTTAAGTGATATAATTAACAACAGTTATTTATATTATGTACCTTCATTTCATCATAAACTAAGTCCAAACTATATAATATCCACAGATCCAGATATTTCATCAATTACAACAGCTAAATAATACTAATTTCTCCAGGGAACATTTGGTACTGAAAAATATTAAAGAATATCAAATATTAGCAAATATTAGAGGTCCCTTTTCAATTCAATTACCAAGATTCACCAAAAATAAAAAATACAGGGGTTCTGTTAAAATATCAATATAAGCAATTTATAAAATGCAGAAATATAAAAAAGAAGGGAACGAAAATATTTGTAAGTTTATAAATATTGAACAACACGACCAACTACGTTTTTAAATAACAGGAAATTATTTAAAAAACTATTTAGCTAGACAACAAAATATTCTTTTATTAAGTACCTTACACATAATGATAATGATTTTTTAAAGAAAGCGCGGCACGGAACCCTCCGGTACAACTAGTATTTTGATTTATTTGCATTTTCATGTAAATGTTTCTGTTTTCAAAGTTTCTATTACTCCATCATAGTACTGAGAGCTTCTTTGTAACGGGTGTCCACTTTCAAAGTCGAACATAGGCAATTGGCATTGTGCAGTCGATTAATAGGTATTTTGCCATTATTTATATACTACATCAATAAAGATTAAAGTAATTAACAGTTTAAATAGTTTTTATTATAAACGCTATGAAAGAAACAATAATAAAGAAAGATGAATTATAATAAATATTCAAATAACCCCCCATTTTAATATAAACAATACCCCAATCTGTTATAAAAACATTTCTTACATTGGCCAACTGCCTCTCAGTAATTAACGCGCATTCAGCAACTATTGCTTCTCTCAAAGAATTAATATCTGGGTGGCGTCTTTTGTAAATATTGCTTTTAACCTGGCCCCACAAGAACAATTCGCAAGGTGCTGAATCAGGAGATTTAGCTGGCCAATTTATAGCACCACCTCTACCAAGCTAACAATTTGGAAATGAATGATTTAAAAAATGTCATCTCAATGCGCAGGACAGCCGTCTTGTTGGAACCAGATCTCCTGATTTTCTCTTGCAACTTCTTCCAATGCAGGTCCTACCTTAGTTACTAATAAGTCTAAATACATTGCTGAATTTAAATTTCCCTCAATTTCAAACGGACCAATAGATAATATTGTTATTAAAAATCCCAGCCCAGATATTAATGTTTTGAGGATACTGAATTCTGGTAGAAATATTAACTCTAGGGTTTGCCTGAGCCCAATATCGGGTGTTTTGAACATTTGGTTCATTATTCAGTGTAAAAGTGCATTCGTCTGTGAAGCAAATTGATGACAGAAAACGACGATCATTGTTTTCATTACAGAATGCACTCCTACTTTCTTCGTCAACAGCAAAAATCTTTTGATGACACTATGCCTTATAGAGGTGATATTTGTACTTCTTGAGTATATCCCATACCTGCGATTTACGTAAACCTACGTCAAGAGAAATTTGCCTTAAACTGCAGGTCGGGTTCATATTTACCATCGCCAAAACAAGTTCTTCTATGCGGTCAACTATTTGTCGATTTCCTGCGATATAATTATTATTTTTGAATATTTTGTTTTAACAATAAAAAATATTATTACTCACCACCCCTAGCTTCTGATTCTACAGAAATATTTCCACGTCTTTCAAATTTTAGTACATATTTGTGAATAATACTTACAGAAGGTATAGGTCTGGTATTAAACTTAACGGCAAACAAATCTCTAACTCTCCGCAAACTTATGCCAATGTAAAAGGATTTTACCATAAAAAGTCGCTCTGCATTGGAGCATTATTCATTTTTCCATAAATAATTTGGACAGTAATTTACAGAAAATCGCTCATCACGTTCATCATGGCATCATGGCAACTCATATTTAAATATCGCCAAGTTTTGAATTAGTATTTTAAAATAAAAATCGCACCTTTAATCTTATTATTAGTACATTTGATGGGCAATAATTTTATCTTTCTATTGATACCATTACCTTTCCTGTAAGTTGAATTGGCGAGTAGGAATCAGCAAAAATGTTCAATGCAATGTAAATTCATATCTTCGCGTTTGAGAATGGACGGGCGGTATATTATCCTTTAGTGCTGCTTCTTTTCTGCCGATAATTATATGGGTAACTGAAAATAATTGCTTCTGTATATACTGAAGCTTATCACATACTACAATCGTGAAAATAATTTTTATTACAATATTTTAACTGTGTTTATGTATACTTATGCGCAGTCTGATCAAGACTAAATCTGTCGTAACATCTAACTGAATTAGTTCTAACTATTCCTTTTGTTGCAGAAATATTTGGCCTCCTTTCACGGAGTTGGAATATGCATTGTTAACCTACAAGATGACATGCAAGAGTACATGAGAGGAATTTTTCTAGTTATGTAAGTACGATCTAAGTTATTACACTTTTTTCAAGAGCCCTAACTTTATATTTGAGATGGAATACGGTTCATATAATATACTAAAGTCAAGATAATTGTCAGTTGAAACAGTTGGTGGGGAAAAACAAGATATAAATAATACATTTTAATAATCGGAATTTTGTTGCCTGGCTCAAAAGCTAATGTAAAATATAATATCTACTGAAACTTTGTAAATCCATTTATTTCGGTAATGATAACGAAAAACTATATACATACATTCTGTCGTGTGGGTTAGCTGCTTTGACCTCACTGTTATGCGATAGGGGGCTGAGAATTAGGGCGTTATGATTGCATATTAGGTCTGAATTTCAAAATGCAGGTACCAAAGTACATTGGATTTAAGGAGTATTCTCCGGGAGAAGGGAAAATAAAAACAAGTGCGCTCTAATTCTAAGTTCGAAGTCCTTGTTAATATAGGTATAGATTGTCTACGTCTTCAAACTTACTGCGTCACAGCATAAGCAGAGTAAAAGGCATACTAGACTTGAAATAATACCGAACCCTCTGCAATATGTTAAATACACTGTCCAAAAAAATTAGCTGCCGCTATTAAAACCATTTGTATTATCCAGCGAAATGTGGATCTAAGACCTGTATTGTATATATCTTTCACATTAGAGCTCTCTTAGCTCAAAGGTACCCCTTACGAAACAACTTTGTCGTAAAACTCGTATAATTTATGACGGTTCAGACCTGTGAGAAAAAAAAACTGAATAACATCGGATTAGTAAACCCAGTAAAATTGGATACAATTAAATGCAAACGTTAAACTAAGTTTATTAGCAAGTTACATTATAAACTGAGATATCTCAGAGAATCTGAAGATTCAAATGTAGTTGAGTTGATAGAAGATTGTAGAAATTTTCTTTATGCTGCAAGAATTGTCCGCGTAAACTATTTGGTTGTTTTAAGACAGAGGAATAGGTAACGGGATACTGAAATATACGTAGAAGACAAAAAAAGCCTTCGGAAATACCGTTTTATCGTCAACTGTAGTAGGCAGGTGCACTTCTATAACAAGAGACATCAGAAATGACCTGCATAGGTGCACTGGAATTCAAATTTCAAACCAACCCCCGAAAAATAGGTTGCGATAAAATCGATTGCGGTCACGAAGGCCAGCTCGCAGAAAGCGTTTGGCTTACGAGCATTGAAGAGCAAGATGAATGTTTGCTTTAGAGCATATTCACTGGAATATGGACCAATGGTCGTTTGTACTCTTGGAATGAATCGAGGTTTTGCCTTACTAATTGTTATGGTCGAGTTAGAGTGTGGCCTCGTCGTGGGGAGCGTTACGCCGAAGGTATTATCAAAGAGGCTGAAAATTTTGGAGTTAATCGATATGGTCTGAACAGGCATAAGCCAAGAAAACTAACTTAGTATCAGTACCAGGAAAACTAAATCCTTTGAGATATGTACTAGAGATTCTTGCAGACCATGCGGTACCTACAGCTAGAGAGAGATATGGTATCTAGATATCTTTTTCAGCAGAATAATACAAGACCGCACGCAGCAGCCCTAACTAAGACACGCCTTCAAGAAACTGCAACTACAGTCATGACCTGGTCTGCTCAGAGCTCTGACTTGAATCAGGTTGAACACCTTTGAGCTTGATCAAAGGCTCACGGTGATCCCATCTCCCTAGAAAGTGCTGAACAGTTGCACTTATAAGAATAGGAGGATATTCCCCAGGAGTATATCCTGCAGCTTAATCTAGGTATGTCCAGAAGCTGCAAGGCAGTTATTTTTACAGGAGGAGGCCACACACGTTATTATTTATTTTCGACTGAGCATAAATAGTTACTAATTTATGAATGTTCTAACAAGTATTTTTACTTTTAACCGCACCTTATCTCTTACATAAATGTTTTTTGTTTGGTTTATTATTTTTTGTTGTAAAAGGCCTTACAAGTATTGAATTAATTTCATTGTATTGTTAGGTTCGACTGTACAGGGGTCTTAGTAACTTGGCTGCCACAGAGAGAACAAAAATACCCTCATATTAAGAGCAGACAAAGATAATGCTACCGTTGTGATGAACACTTCAGATTACAATGTAAAAATGGAGGCCTCATTATCCGAGACCGTTTATAAAAGCTAAAACGCAATCCGCTTAACCCTCTCGTCTCGAAAATTACAGCTGCAGTCAAAAGCTCTGATACAATTGACACAACTGAGAAAAATCAACTAGTACATCAACTTAACAACTCCCCTTACGTACGGTGTACCCAAAATACATAAAGATGGAATACCTCTCAGGCCTATTGTCAGTGCGTTAAATTCTCCCACACAGGCTTTAGCGAGATACTTAGCTACCAAGCTCCGTCCGCTTAGTGGCAACACAGAATCCTACATAAGAGATTCGTGGGATTTGTCAAGAAAATCAACAGTTTAAGTGTGTGCAAAAGTGACATTCTAGTGAGTTTTGACGTTATTTCTTTGTTCGCCCATAAATGATGTGCTAGTGATACTAAAAGACAATCTATCGAAAGTTATAGTTCTATTAATGGAAATTTGTTTGAAGAACACCTTTTTCAGTTGGAATGGCAACTTAAATGAACAGGTCGAACGAGCCGCCATGCGTTCATCTCTGTCTCCGGTAATCGCCAGTATATTCATGGAAGACTTCGAAACCAAAGCTTTGGCATCAACGGATCTGAAACCTAAATTCTGGTTCAGGTGTGTGGATGACACCTATGTGGTTTGGTTCACGAATACCAAACCCTAAACCAGTTTCTAGAACACCTCAACTGAATTCACAATAACATCCAATACACCATGGAAGTTGTACAAAATGGCAAAATTCCGTTTCTAGATGTTCATGTCACTAGAAAACCCAATGGCAGCTTAAGTAACGCTGTGTACAGGAAGAAGGCACACACAGATAGGTACCTAAATGCAAATTCACATCACCACCCTATGCAGAAGAACACCGTGCTCACAATTCTGACTACCAGAGCTATCCGTATATCAGATAGTGACCATATACCGCGAGTTCAAAAAGTAATTACATAACGGTTGGCCACGGAATAATAAAATAATGTCTAATGCAAGCTTTATATACCAATTGACGTTTGGCACAGCCTTTCTAGTACCATCTAGCGCAAGCGCCAGTACCTAACCGGCAGTGTTATGTTAGGTTAAGTTGCATGGTAAATGTAAATAAATCAATTTTTGAAGAAATGATTTCTATTATTTTAATTTAGACGATAATAGTAACAACTAACTTAATACACTATTAAACAAATCATAACAATCTAGGTAGAAATTCTGGATTTGAACGTAAACTAATTATTCGATCGTCAAAAAATTCACGAAGGTAATTGAGGGTCTCTTGAGCGCTGTGGGCCGTCGCGCCATCCTGTTGGAAGTAGCCTTGCTGGAGCTCATCCTCATGAAGCTGATTAATAAATTCACGTACAATATTCCGGTATCTCTGAGCAGTAACAGTTTCGTGGAAAAATATGGTTCCGATAATACGGGAGATTCACTAAAAGTATACAGATTTTCAGCACTCCATAACCTCATATTTTGTGAGTTTTGACAATAGTATAGCAAGTTTCTAATAATAAACCAGTCTCTTGCGAAAGTGTACGTAGTGATGTAGTGGGTTGCTCGTTCAAACGTTGACGAACATCATCAACTGTATTGTGAGTACGAACTCTTGGCCTTCCAGCTCTATCTCTATGAGTAATGCTCCCTGTATCTCGGAATACATCAACAAATCTTCTAAGTGCGCTGTAAAATTCTCCTTCAAGGACAGCAACATCTGGAAATTGTTCGCGAAATTCCTCTAAACATGGCACCGCTCTGTTAATCCATTCGCCGTTCTCTCGAATACCATTTCGAAAATATGATTCAATCATAAATGCTTTGTGTTCTATTGTAAAAACCATAATAATAGTAACTTAATTGAATTTTCAATATAAACTTATGACAACAACAACAGTGATGACAGTTAATGAATTATAAAGCTTGCATTAGACATTACTTTTATTTTCCATGGCAACCCTTATGTAATCACTTTTTGAACTCACGGTACAAGAAGAGAAGGCACACCTGCTGACGACATTGCTACGCAACTGTTATACAGCCACCGAAATTCGGAAAGCTATCCACAGAGCTGAAAATCCTAGGGCTAAAGAGGAATCCACACCTCCGGAAAGGTTACCCTATTCACCAAACAGTAACGGTACTCCGGATAAGATAGGGCATATTCTGAGAAAACATAACATAAAAGCAATCTTCACAACCAAAGAAAGGATTTCCGATCGGCTAAAGTTCATACTTCTAGCTTAAAATCAGCTGGTATCTACAACATCCCCTGCTCCTGTGGCACAAACTATATTAGGGAAACTGGGCGTTCCAACGAGTTGAGACTCCGAGAGCGTATAGGTGATAGCAAACATAACCGCATCACAAAATCGGCGGTAGCGGATTTTATCTGCATAACTGGCCAAAAAATAGATTTTGAAAATGCTCGGCTGTTTCCTAAAATTCCACATTACTTTTCAAGAATCATACGAAAAGCAAATGAGATTGAGAAACAACCCAATATCATCAACATAGAGGATGGGTTCAGGCTCAACAAAGCTTAGACACCAGTAGTTCATCCTCTAAAGTTTCGGAAACAACACCGATCCCACGGTCATGCCCTGCCGCACCTGTTCCCGCCTGACAACGACAGCCAACCGGAACTACGACGTTCTACTCGATTGGCTCAAAAAAGGGTTTAAATAACTCCGCATCCGGGATTTAAATTCAGTACTACGAGCACTCTCAGTATGCAAGCTACAATGTCTTGCGAAACGTTAGTTTGTTTAGGTTCACAAACAGTAACCAGTAATCCTGCCTTTGCTGAGTGTGACCTCCAATCGACGACGCGGTCCTAGCCGAAAATTAATCAAAGTGTTGACAGTAAATTTTTGGCCAAAAGTAGCACACAATCATCATCTAGAATATACGAGTAGTTTAATGTCTGAAAATTTTAAATGTAAGAGTAGTAGTCGATTGTAGAAGCCAATTTTCAGCCACGTAATGTTTTGATAGTACACAGAGGATGTCATTTAAAATGACAAATAGGCTAGATTCAGAGCATCATAATTAGACGTATTTTAATCAACACCTCGCTTTTTGCTTATATCTAGTATGCGCGAGACAATTTATACAAAGTAATATGCGGGTCAATTTATTTTTTAATAACATATTCTACGTCGGGCAATTAGAATGAATGTGACGGTCATAAACGGTTAGATAAAATACAGGCACAACAATGAAACAATTGTTATTCTACTTACTTTTGTCCATCCCTTCTTGCCCCTAGGGCGTCGGGTTAACAATTGTAATAACAATAATTGTCAAAAATAATTTGTGTATTTTAAATACAAATATAAGGAACCCTAAAATTGTTCTGACTGTGCTGTAGTTGGTTTATGTATTTTCGTTCCTTGTAATTAATCTTTATTAGTTTTATTCCTTTCTAAACTTTAATTAAATGTTGTGAAAGTGCGAGGGATGTATCGAATGAACATCGCGAAATTTATGAGTACGTAATAAATAACACCCTTGGTTTATATTCAGCGCACAAAATTTATTAAGGGTTGAGGTCATTTTCGCATTTATTTAACGGTTGTATTTAGTTCTTATTTATTCTCAATTTATATTCATGTACGTTCTTCGTGTTTTCAAGCAGTAAGTATACAGAAAACAATTATTATTCAATCACATAACCCAACAACTGAGAATGAATTTGCTGTAAATTGAAGAGCAATTCAATAAAGTTGAATTGAGATTTTATTTCACTTAAAATGCGAATTAATTTTTCGCCATGAAGATCGAAGGGGCGAAACCAGCCCTCTACCTCACTTTGCTTAAGTTAAATTCCCATTTTAATATTCACTAATGGCATGTCCAAATTAAACGTCAATAATAAACTCAATCCCATTTCTCAGAGCGCACTTGAAATCACTCGTCGCTTAAGAATACAGTTGTTACTACGCATATACCATGGCTTTATTCAGGTGATTAATTACTGCTAGCAAACTCTTTACTAAACATTTAATCATTACAGTAGATACATATGCATCATTTGAGTATTTCAACTACTTAGTAGTATTATTTCTAGATGTTTTGTTTTTCAAGTGAAAACAATTTAGTCATGGTTATGATTCGTGAATGTAGAAATTGTTGAATTGTTTTTATCACTCATTGCTAGAGCCGTATCAACGCCGGGTTGAATATTACATATCTAAATGATAATTTAAAAATAAAAGTCGTCGTGTCGGAGCATTTTTTTAAAATATTTTTCTGAACGGTTTTGTAGAATTTATCCGTTACTTTCGGGAAGCACTGTATATATAAACTTAAGAGCAAAAGTATTTGGCCACCTAACAACCTTAATTTTAAAAGAATAAATAGCATGCTTCCTTACATTTGTGAAATAGCGCATGGGTATCGTTTCGAAGCCCGATTATTGCTCTCTCAAATGATACCAAATTAATCTCTGGTTAGCTTCTGTTTATCGTGTTAACAACATTTTTGTTATCGTAGTCAGAATAAGTACCTAAGACGAAAAAAATTTAAATTTGTTTATAATAACAGAAACAAAAACAAGTTTAAATAAATGCGGTTTACTCAATACTTTGTATGACCCCCTCTTGCTCGTATAACAGATTGCATACGGTTTGGCATGGATCTGATCAGCCCTTCAACAACATCCTGAGGGATATTATCCCACTCTTCTTGAACAGCCCTTGTCAGTTCCTGAAGCGTGGTTGGAGCTGGAACCTGTCATCGAATTCTTTTCTTGAGTTCATCCCACATGTGCTCAATCGGATTCATGTCCCGACTTTTGGCTGGCCACTCCATGACTCGTACACCAACTTCGTTCAGGTAATCTTGAACAATTGCAGCTGCATGAGGCCTTGCATTATCCTGCATAAGCAAGAAATTATCGCCAATGAAGCCAGCATAGGGGACAACATGCTCATCTAAGACTTCAGAAATATAGCGTAGAGCAGTTAAACCGCCTAGGTTACCTGTGGGGATATAGGCCAGTTCGGTTTTTGCATGAAGAGAAATGCCCCTCCAAAACATGCATGAACCTCCTCCAAAAGCGACTTGCTCCACTATGCAGCACTGTGAAAATCGTTCTCATTGACGACGGTAGACCCTAGCTCTTCTATCGTTACCATATAGACGAATCTTGGTCTCGTCTGAAAAGAGCACAGAGTTCCATTGCTCCAACGTTCAGTTTACGTGCTCCGAAGCAAAACGTAGGCGCTCTGCACGATGCGCTGCCGTCGATTTACGACACGTTGCAGGTTTCCGACACCTTTGTCTATTTTCAAGAAGTCTTCTTCTAACAGTTCAGTGACTTACTGTTACTCCTCTGACGTCTCGCAGTTCTTGTTTAAGCTGGACAGCATTTAACATGCGATTCCGAAAAGAGGTTATTCTAATGAAGCGATCATTTCGTACTGAAGTTGCTCTTGGTCTGCCTGTTTTCGCTCTGGCCACGTACCAACCAGTTTATAAAAACCTTCTAAAAACTTTCTGAACAGTAGAACGTATCATGTTCAGTTGCCGAGCTACATATCGCTGACTGTTACCAGCTTGAAGCACAGCAACAGCTTGAGTTGCAATTTCAGGAAGTATATTCATACTTTCACTAATTTTAATACTGTTGGACGCAAACTTGACAGATACTATGCAAACAAATTGCAAGTGCCACGCATTCAACTGTTTCATAGCACTCTTGAAACAATACATTGTTTGAAGCTGCAAACCATCCCACATACGGCACTACTGATAAAAGAAAACTGATGATCTCTTGATAGTTGGTGACAATTTCTTTTTAATAAAATTAATTAAGCAGTATTTTTTCTTTAATGTGAGGAATTAGTATTGTACAAGATGCAGTTTAATATTAAAAATGACTTTTAATTGAAAAGTAATGGATGGCCGAATACTTTTGCTGTCAAGTGTATATAAACTTTGTTATGCGTAGCTAAGAGGAAAATGAGTTTAAGTGCCGTACAATGGAAATATTCTGAATACATCTCGCCTTTCGCTTTCTATTGGAATTACTTTCACGTTTCTAAATATTTATCGTTTAAAAAGTCTCGAAACACCTCCAAAATATCTATTAAAATGAATATTTCAATTTAGTACTTCAAAAATCTACATCAAAATATATATAAGTTGTTTAGATATTCCTTTGATGCACTTTTCAGATATACTTTGAGTCTGAAAAAGGATATTATATATATAACACATAAAACGCCTTTGCAATCATTTCACAAGGGAGCGATAACACCTTACCAGACATGTCACAAGCTGTGAAGTGATATGGCTTTCCAACGTGAAATAACATATAACAGAATCAATCAAAAACCGCCTCGCTTCGCAGAAATTGCTATTCCGGACAAACCATTTGTTTTGATATTTTTACCCCACAGATGTTCTTAGATTGACTCGCATCTAAACAATAATATAGAATACAGCTAAATCACAATAACTTACCTTTTATAAAACAACAATAACAAAACCTTTTCAAATGTTAAATAAACGTTCTAAAGATTTTCCTGGTATTGTCAGATATAATTGTAAACTAATTTATGGTTTTGAATCAGGCGTTTTCTGCATAATACTATCGATTATATAATATAATAATCTACATTATATGAAATCAACAATGGATTTTTCTTTAAATTTCACCAACATTGTGGATTTAGCTCCGAGAAAATCTACCATTATTGCATATTCCTCAAATGTAAAAACGTAAGGAAAGTTATCGTAGATTCATTCCGTACAAGGGGTGGGCTGATATAACGGGAATATCAGAATAGGAAAGACAAGAAAAATTGGATATTGGGATTTCATGGATAATATTGTCCAGCATTTAACTATATAACCCAGGAAAACCACGAAACACTTGAGTCAGAACAGACGGCCTGGGAGTTCGAACCCGAGACCTCCCGAATGAAAAGTAAACGTTTCACAGCTGAGCCACTTTCCTCGGTAATATATAAGAAAAATCGTGTATAGGAAAAGAACAATATATTTCTTGTAGCATTACCGGTGAAGGATTAAGCGATTATGCCGAATTATAAACAAGCTCTCCCATAATAAAAACATTCCAGTTCTCATTAAAAGAAATATTTTTAACATGTATAATTTTTATCCTCCCGAAATTTGAGTTTTTCGAAAATTGAGTTGGTCTAAATATTTCAGACCTAAGATAGTGGCAGTGGTTAGTTGTTCGCGTAAATCTTGCACTTCTCTACAAAAATTAAAAATTTATCGTATACATTGTCTATCCATGATAATTTCAATGTTCTTACTAGACACTGAATACATTTAGGCTTGGTTGGCGCTCTACCAATGCTTCTTGTATTGGTGTCCATTAGAAATGACATCGACAGGGGAAATCAGCTTGAATTCGAACTTTGCCCAGAATTCTTAATGCTTCTTGATTAATGTAAATGTTCTACAGCGATTTACCATCATAAACTAATGGTATGATAGCGCTTTTTTTATAGCCAATTAAAAGCCTGTTGCAATGCTGGTTGTAATTGTATTACGATTCACTGATGTTTCAAATTTGGGTAACACGTCTAGAACTGCAATTGAGTATTGAGCACTTCTACATTATTTAATGGTCAATCTACTCGCATTTCAGCACAAATCGTTGTTAAAATATTGGCCGCACAAGCAGAAATTTAGAAATTGCCCCCAACAATGTTCAACCAACCTTCATAAGGAAAATGCAACTAAAAAAATAACCTTTGATTTGGGACTGAATGGGTAAATGAAAGTGTAGCTTCCTTAGCACCTCCTTGGCGCGGCCGATTTGCCGCAGATACGGTTTGGAACAGACACGCCTAGGCGCAGGAGCTGTTGGGCGTAGAACCGTTTGGACGTAGGGACGGTTTGGCGTAAACCCGTTTGAGCGAAAACCCGGTTGGGGCGTGATATTCTTCTATTTAGTTATAATGTTATAATAAGGCAGTCCTACTGTACCTAGGTCCCTTCTTTCTTCCATTAAATTTTTTAGTATCTAAGCTGATCTTTCCACTTCCCTTTGCTTTGCCTGAGCTGTATTTCGTTTCGCTGTTCTTTACGACGTCTCTTCATTTGTTATTTAGCTCTTCTGTGCTGCTATTTTGTCGGTCAAAGTCTCTTAGGTCTTAGCACTCTTTCAATTTCCAGTGCATATTTCTCGGGCTCATCGGGATTTTTCCATTTTGTGTTTACACTCTTTTCTATCATCTTTCTTCTTTCGTTCCTTAGATTTAATACTACGGTTGCTCTTACTATTCTGCGATCACTGCCGGTATGGAATTTGTTTAAAACTGTTACGTCGTGTACGGTCTCTTTTTTTATCTGTTATTATATGATCAATTTCGTTTTTGGTTTTTCCATTCGGACTAATCCACGTCCACTTGCGATGTTCCTTTTTTTTAAAGAATGTGTTCATGGCATACAGGTCTCGCTGTAACAGATAATTTAGCATCATTTTGTCCGCGTTCGTTCCGTCTTCCAATTTCATATTGTCCTATAGCTGTTTCTGTATCGTCTGTTTTCTCGCCAATCTTGGCATTAAAATCTCCTATTAAAAGGTTGTAGTATTCTGCTTTCTCATTTAAAGCTTTGGCGATATCCTCGGACACCATTTCTACTTCTTCATCCTCTTCATCCGTCGTTGGCAAATAAACTTGGATAATCTTAATATTGTATCTGGCATTTAGTTTCAGTATAACATAAATTACTCTTGTTGATATGCTGTTTATTTCTATCACATTGTTTGCTTGGTTTTTATGAATAAATAAGCCAACTCCACCTACTGACGTATCTTTTCTACCCTTATGGTAAAATACGTTTCCTGAGTACAGTGTTCTCCATATCTTCTCTCCTCGTAAGCTCAGTAACGCCTGTGACATCCCATTTTCTGTGTTTTAGTTCTTCTTCCATGTCCAATAATGTGTTTTCAGATGATAGAATTCTTGCATTATACGTAGCAATATTTAATCGTTTTCTATGGTAGGTTGGGGTAACTCGGGAATTCTTAGCATCCTCTGCATGTAGCTCATTTTGCCTGCCGCTACCGTGGCCAGGAGACATCATGCCGCCGAGAACTGAGGATCTTCTTCCTTCTTGACGTTTCATAATTATTGATGAGGGATTTTTAGCCAATACTCTACCACGCTGGCCAGTGCGGGTTGGTAGAGTTTTGGATAGGATATAGGTAGGATAAATTTTAGGAGAAGGTTGGAACTTGGGTTCGGATATGATTTCCCATCCGCAGGAAGTGAGGAGCTCACTTAGGCAGGATCGCTAAGTCCCCGAAGTAGGTCTATCCTTTACCGGGATCGTAAGGGAGTACCTACCCGTTACCTGCAAATTAAACGTTACAAACTGTCCCTAACTTCACTTATTCTTTAAACACTCATCATCATGAACCCGTATAAAGTCCACTGTTGGACATAGGCCTCTCTCATTGATTTCCAATTTTCCCTGTTCTGCGCTGTCTGTTGCCAGTCGGTGGTAATTTTCTTTATATCGTCCGGCCAGCGCGTCGGCGGTCTTCCTCTCCTATGCCTGTCCGCTCTCGGTCTCCAAACTATCAGTTTACGCGTCTATCTAGTATCCTGCAGTCTAGCTATATGCCCCGCCCAGTTCAACTTCAGTTCTGTTAATCTTGTTCCGACATCCATAATGCTTGTCTTAGTTCTTATATCCTTATTATTTATTCTGTTTCTCAGGATAACACCTAGAATTGAGATCCTTCCATAAGTCTTTGGGCAGTTCTTAATTTTAAAGCTGTCTTTTTGGTAAGTGCGAGTGTTACTGCTTCATATGTAAACACCGCGAGGAACATTGATCGAATACCTTCGTTTTCATGGTCATTGGGATGTCGTTCTTGAAAATGTCCTTCAACGCTCCGTATGCTGCCCATACCAATATAATTCTTCTTTTCATTTCGCATGTCTAGTTATCTCTGCCTATCTTAATTTCATGTCCAAAGTATTTCCATATTTCACTACTAGTTCTACTTCTTCTTCTTGAATTTTTAACTGTTTACTAGGTACAAGGTTTGTCATGTAATTTGTTTTTCCTAGGTTAATTTTTAGGCCGACCGTAGCGCATGCAGAATCAAGTCAGGACAGCATTTTTCTTCTTTCTCTTAAGTTATCGGTTATTAAAATGTCATCTGCGAAGCGGAGATTGTTAAGTTTTACATCATCTATTGTATTGTATTGTATTCCCTGGCATTCCAGTTAAAACTTTTGAAGGCGTATTCCAGGGCGGTTATAAATAACTTCGGCGACATATTGTCCCTCTGCGTAAATCTACGTTCAATTTTTATGTGATTAGTGATTACTTGTAGTTTAACTTGCATTGTTGCGTTTTTATAAATTTTGTATATAAGGTTGGTATAACGACAGCCTATGCGGCACTTATGTAATGCTTTTAAGATGCTGTCCATTTCGATGGTATCGAATGCTTTATGGAAGTTAATAAAAGCCAGAATTAGGTGTTATGCTGTTATACTTTATGGACTTTTCTATAAGTAGCTTAATTGCTTGAAGGTGGTCGTTTGTTCCGACGTGTCGGCGAAATTCAGCTTGTTGCCGTGACTGGTAAAAGTCGAGTGTGTTCTCCAATCTTGTTGTTACTATTCTTGTGAAAAGCTTGTGTAGATGGTTTAGCAGGCTGATAGGCGTATAATTTTCAAGATCTGATTTGTCTCCTTTTTTGTGAAGCACAATGATTATTACGTTGTTCCATTTAGTAGGTATTGAGTTTTAGAATAGACATAGATTGAAGAGATCTTTCATTTTCTCCAGTAATACTTTTTCCTCCAATATTAATAACCTCTTTGACTATACCGTTGTCACCAGGAACTTTGTTATAAAATAGCATTCATTTTTGACACGGCTTCAGTTATCTCGCTAATGCTTGTATCTGGAATCGTTGCGGAAAGTTGGTATATTATTATTTTCTTTGCAACTTCTTCTTGGTTTACATGATCTTCTCTTTTGCTTTTACATAGTTCTTTATAGAATTCTTCCGCAATGAGCAGTAATGTTTCCCTATTTGATGTTGTTAGTCCGTTCTTATTCTTTAATTGATTTATGTCATATTTTCCGTTGTTTAATTTTCTTCTCAATACTTTTGTACTTCTAATTTTCTCTATTGTTTCCTGTATGATATTCGTTTTATATTTACGTAGGTCCTTTCTGATTTCTTTTGATACTTTTTTGTAAACACTCAGCGAAACCATTATTAACGAATCTACGCCACTTTTTGTAAAACATATTTGGCCAATACATTAAATACGTAAGTACAGAAGAAGGTACTCTAAATAGAAACTAATTTATCCACAAATTGTTCGGTAACACAAACATAATGCTATCACCATTCTATCAACTATTTCACTATCATCTTATTTATGCATTAACATTAGTCAAAGTACTGATAATACTAAGAACGCAGGTCTGATTGACGCTTTGATCAGTAGCTATTTTAAATGCGTCTCTCCGTACTAGTCGATTAAAATAAACCTGCTGAACCAACACCTGCATGCTGCAAAAACTGCTGGAATCCAAAACTTTCTGTAACAGAAGAGAGTTACAGCACGGTACAGTCCTTTTCTTTCGGTTGTGTATACCGTTTCTAGAAAGTAATTTATTGTAAAATCGAGGTTTTATCTAAGGGGTGATATCATTAAATCGGGTAGCATTTTTTAAACTTTGACTAAATGTAGAGGGCGTCATAAGCAATGAGTTTTATTTGTTAAAGTAGGATTAGCCGCTGTGAGGCAAAACAAACTATCCAACTTAAGTAAAAGAACCGTTTAATATGTACCTAACCTTTGCTGACTTTTTGTTTTAAACACGTTTTCGATAGCTTTATTGCAGTAATATATAATGTTATTTGTATCCCTATAATACATAAGCTAAACCTGAAAAATTTAGATCAAGTGCTCAAAATTACTCCTTTGTGTTTCAATATAGGCCCGTGGTGCCATACGAAGGTATTTGACACTCTCCAGCAGCCACTTCAAGGCATACGTTGCCATAATTCTACCCGACAATGTGCCCCTAGAAATAAAAACCCACTGGAATGAAATGAAGGTAAATCGGGGTGGACATGCAGCTGCCCCAAATCTAGTCCTGCATTTACATATACTGGGATTGCTCGAAAAATCCGGAAAGTTTATTATGGAGAAAATGGAGGTAAAATATATGATCTAACGCAATGATTTTTCACTGTACCGCAATAAATATTGGTTGAAAATTCATGCTGAGAACGGACGATTCGACTATCATGCAGTTTTCTATTTCACCAAATCTGAAGATTGTGAAAACTTAGAACATCTGATAAAGCTTGCTTCGTCAATCACAAGTAATTTGGTAAGAAAATCAGTTTCTTTTAGTGATGCTGGAGTAATTATGTGCCAAAAGCATGTATGTTTCTTCCAAACAATGAACAGGTTAAAAATGATAGGCATGTTATAAATTATCGCATAATATTCTTCATACTTAAAAGTTACAGTATCATTCACAGTTAACTACATGCGAAAAAGAAACAGTTTATAGCATTTACTAAATGTTGATGGATTTTTTTAGTAGATATTTCGTCAATACACGTTTCTAAGAAAAAATTACTTTTTCTTTTATTTTAGGAATGTGCCGGTCAAATGTCCAATACACTTTCAAAAACACTCTGTATATCAAAGAAACTTACATTACTGAAGTCCGAGCTAGCGTAAAATTTCCAAGTGTAGCTCACTATAACGCGTGAAATACATACTCTGAGCTCAGCGAAACCTTAAAGCTTTGTTTTAGGTTTCTTCCATGTTCACTTCGTTTAGTCACCCTCGCATTTTGGTGGTATTGTAAACTTACAAGAAACTTTTAGTTTGTAATTTATCATTCTTTGCATTACTTAGGAATCTAAAATGTGAATTTAAGTCCTGTACATAATTTTTTGTTATAAACAAATCATGCATAAGTGAAAAATAGAAACACAATTTTTTCATTAACACGTAACAAGGAATTTTAAAACTGGAGCACAATAGCGAATTAGCAACACTACGCTAAATACTCAAAATAAAGCTCACACCTCACCGATTCCACACAAGCTTCAGCTCTGCAAATTCACCGGTTTTCGAACTATTGCAGTTATATTTTCGAATACTGCTCTGAAATAATTCATAGATACATTGGCTTCGTGTATGTTCTCGGAAAAACGTCTACATTTCCTTCCGGGAAAGTAGTAATCGCTATTTAACTGCACTTAGGAATGCATCCTCAAAAAGAATACACATATAGCAACAAAAAGACTGGCCGTTATATATTACAATGCAATACTAAAGATACTAAATATTTACCACTAGCTACCCAAGCAATTATAATATGTTCTGTAACACCATGGTGCCCAAATAGTTAAAGAGAATTACTACTAAAAATTCCTTATACAGTAACTCCCTCATTCATAAATAACTTTGTTTGACTAATACGAGTACTATAATCGTTAAATCATAAATCGCATAAATCGTAATTTATTTATGTAACACAAATTAAAAGATGTAGATTAAAATACAGTGTAAGTGGTAAAGGTAAAATTCTCCAAATTGTTGAGTAAACGGAACCAATCTCTAATGTAACTGTCCTTGTGCTCCTGTTGAGATTCTTCTTGACACCTTTGAAATCTGCTTTATGGCTTCAAGTAGTCGAGTTCTAGCACGTTCTAAACGGACGAGCGAAGCATGCAAAGTAAAGTACTACGATCACTCATCCCTTGAGCGTTTGTGTTAGGTATGCTGATTATATTACTATTTAAGAAACTGCTTGTGTATTCAAGTACGAGGGACATTTGAAGTGCCCTCAGAATAAAATAGAACAGCGGTTTATAACTTCTTGAAAATATTTTTAGTTTTGAATATAATTCCCCTTAACGCAAATACCAATTTATCCAGCTTAACGAGCTTACCGTTCAACGTAATATCCATTAACAATTAGATACATCTAACAATGAAATTTCAACTAAAGAAAAAGTAAAAGAAATCAGTTTCTTAGAATTCAAATTATTCGGTTACTATACTGCTTCAGAATTGATCAGAAATTGTCTTCTCCTTAATTTTCGTTTTAGATTTTTAAGTAGGTAAAGAGTGGGTGAAAGTAACTTTCATGAATCGTGGCAGATACAATCTTGCAATTGTAGGACGAGGCGCTGAGGTGAAGCTCTAAGACTTCGGCAGTTAAAGTTCTGTGATGCTTTCCATTCCCTTCTTCATGTAATTTGCACGGTATAATATTGATCCATGGTTGTCACTTTTGACCACATGTAATTAATTAAAAAATAGCCTCTATGTCTCAAAAATGTATACCATTCTCGTATCTGCAGATGGTTAGGAACGAAGGTTCTTTGATGGCGAGGATCTTTCTTTCCATTCTATGGATTCTTGTATGGTTGCCGGGTTTTAGCTATGCATCCACGTTCTATTACCGCTTGCAATGCCGTATAGAAATAGTTCTTATTGCCGCTCAGTAGTGCAAGAATATCTATTCCACTTCTTCTTAAATATAAACAACAGAAAGCTCTTTTGGCAACCCTATACACTTCTGATAGATGCGAATGGTAATGCAAAATGCACTCCAGGCTACACTATACCAGAAGAAACAACAACCTTTGCAGCAATTTGTTATACTTAATAGGATGAATATGACAGCTATTCATACTTCAATTCAGTCAATTTTGTGACGGGAAAGACACATGGATTGGTACCTAATTTTTAGGAAAAAAATAATTATCTTTTGTTAATCTTGGGCTTCTTTAGCGTACATTTATGTCCAGTACAATGTCCAAACAATTAGTATAGTACTCGCCCGTTATAATTGAGCTTCTTGGATAATAGTTTATTAATATTATAATTCTAGCGTTTGAAAAAATCAATGCCTTTGCCCTCTTTGGTGGCGGCAAATGTTTACAGTGGTGTGAAAAGGTTCTGCATCAGTTGCACAAATAACATAAATTGCAGTTTAAACCAATTATTTTCAAATATTTTTCATTTCATCAATTCAAATATAATACAAGTAGTTAAACACAATACTAGTAATAATAACAGCCCAATGTTTTCATAAAAAAAACGGAAACAATTCGGTATATAAAATTTTAAATTTATTTTAAAAACCGAAAAATTATACATTATATATAATAATGTAGTCTACACCTAAACGTTTATTACAATACACACTAATTAATGTTAAACTATTTTAGTATCTAATAAGCCATCCTTTGTTTCTAACAATTAGGGATTCGGTTAGTCCAGATTTAAGAAGTCTCCGTCTTACAGTAGAAGTGCGTATGCTTACACCAGTAGCTTCGGACCATATTTTGGCTAAATCTGTCGAATTAAGACTTCGGTCTGCCAGGCTCGTCCTCCGCAATATACTGTCGTCTCTCACTGATGTTTTTTATGGACGGCCACTGAGGGGTTTATCTTCAATTTTTCCCGTCTCAGGGTATTTTTTGATCACTCTAAAAACTGTGGATTGATTTCACTGTAGTTTCATAGCTACTTCATGACTGGAAGCGCCTTGTTTATGATGAAAAATTATTTTATATCGTGTTTCATCCGATAATTTGAACGGTTTCTTTTCGGATGGCATTTTGCCACTATCAAGGACATGCAAAATGCAACTGAATAATATACAGGGTGTATCAGAAATAGGTACAAATATTAAATCCGATGGTAGATTACAATATATACAAACTAGAAAAAACATTTCTTTGGCAATGGGTCCCTTAAGATATGAGAAAATAATAATTGAAAATTTGACCCAAAATTGTTTGAGTACCGCAGGATAATAACAAAAATTTTAGGTCAAAGACATGTTATACAAAGGAGAGTAAGATGGAAGTGCAAATTAATATCTTATCACCTGCCACAAACCAATACTATTAGGTAGGTCAGTAATTTCTGTTCAGTCTGTTGTTGAAGCTGGCAAGCAGTGCTTCTACCAAAATGGAAAATTTTGCGAACGTTGAACTTACTGATGTTGGTCTTATTTACAGGGAAGCTCAAGGAAACGCTCTTAAGGGCAAGGCAAATGTACTTAGAGCGATATCTTCAGCGCCGCATTCCAAACTCGTTCGCCAGATTTAAATAAATGTGATTTCTTTTTGTGGGGCTGCATGAAACAGTTAGTTTATTCTACGCCAGTGAACACAGTTGGGAAATTAAGGGTATGCATTTGCTTGCAAAAGCACTTATTCTGTATTATTAGGTAGGAATTTGTATTTTCGCGCCAGTCCCTTGTGGCGATTGGTGATGCCACGCTGGAGGGAGTGAGCGGAGTCTTTAGCAGAAGAAGAAAATCAGTCTCGGCAAGCGGGCGTCCTTTCATGTATTTTTACTGTGTTTTGTGTATTAAAGTTTACTATAAAGGAGAGTTTAGTGTTTTTAATTCATCGGGATAAAAAGGCCTATTTAAACTACAGTCCACTCTATCGAGCGTACCCGCAGTATCACGGGTATGGCAACAACATTGTTTATATTTTCTTTATAGATTGTGTTTTCCAAAGTTCCCCATAAAAAAATCTAGAGGCGATAGGTCAGGAGACCTTGCTGGCCATTCTATGGCACCTGCATTACCTATCCATTTATTTGGAAATTCCTGGTGAAGGAACGCTCTAACTGCAACAGTGTTATGGGGAGGGGCGCCATCTTGCTGGAACCATACATGGGGTAATTGACGCAAAGGAATGTCCTCTAAATACTCCATCAACTGTGTTCTTAAAAAATTCAGGTACCGCTCTCCATTTAAATTTTCCTCATAAATGAATGGACCTATAATTGGATTTCCCAATATTCCTGCCCAAACGTTCAAACCAAAACGTACTTGGTTTCTTATTTCCCTATACTCTCTAGGATTTTCTACGGCCCAGTAGTGTTCATTGTTTCGGTTAAATAGCCCTTGATTTGTGAATTTGCTTTCATCTGACCATATAATATTTAAAAAATTGTCATCATCGTTAATTTTTTGTAATAACCAGTTACAATACTCTAAACGTCTAAGATTATCCCCAGGTCTTAAAGATTGGCAAATATGAATTTTATATGGTTTGTAATGGTTGTTTTTTAACGCTCTCCACACTGTTGTTTGTGGCAAATTTAAATTTAAAGCTATTTCATTTGTGGATGCGGTAGGATTATTGTTTACCTAAAATTACTATAGATTACAAAAATGTTATAATTAAAAATTGCAAATTAATCAAACTTCTTGTAGAATGTTTTCAGTGTTATCTTCTAAAACTCTATTTCCGTAATTTTCACGAGGTTTATTAAATGAGCCGTATTCATTTAAATTTTGATGCAGTTCTAAAAAAAATCTTCTATTTGGTTGTTCCCTTTCTGGACACATTTCTAAATAACGATTGCTGGCTAGTAAGGCATTTTTATGACAAGTATAAAACGCTTGTATCATATCACATTTCTCTTCATTTGAAAAAACCAATTTTTAAAATATGTATCTCAAATGAAATTTTACAAATTACCAATAAGATGAATCACTTTTGAGCTTGTCAAGCTACAACTGCTTGCGCTTTTGTTTCGACTAGAAGCGTCTATTTCTATTTTGTTTTAGAGTTACGCCGTCTTTTGTTTTACAGCTGTTACCCTTATTAGTAATAATAATTTACTAATTTGCAAATTTTTGTATTATAATGAAGAGCGAATGCTAGAGTGTTATACATTTTTGAAATCAGAAAAATGAGTGCCACAAAATGGCGCCAAAACAAAAGAGCACCGCTATTTAAAAAAAATGAAGTTGATGACGGTTCCAGAAAAACGAAACGTGCTATTTCAAATATGATTAGACAGCAATGTCCAGAAGAAAAAGTTGCTGTGGAAAAGTGTTTTCAGATTTTTAAAATTTTTGTAAATAAAGGAATAAGAGTCGAAAAACAAAAATCGATTTTTTTCGTTTTTTGCCCATATTTACGAAACAAAAGCAGCTGCTTCAATTTTCATTCCAGATTATTAATAATCATAAAATTCCGCAACTTTGCCGCAATTTAAACGAATCTCTATCTCTTATAATAAGCGAGATCGCAATGGTGCCGGTCGAATTTGAATAACCCTGTATTATTGGGATTGTTTATTGTCGTGGTCATTGATAGTTTATTCATCCTTACGTAATTTAATAAATTGTATTTCAATTGCAAATTTATAATTGGCAATAAAAACAATGATAAGATTTTATGAGTGTAACCACAATTATAGATCATTCAAAGAAGAGGTAGGGTTGAAAACGTTGGTATTTATTACGATATTGTCATTTCAATATCAATTTTACATATAATTGTATATGTGAGCAGCCCAGCGTATTGCAGTTTTATTATTAAAAGCAATGTAAACATATTCAATATTATTGCTCTATACGATTCACACAGATGCTGGAGATTGCCAATAATATTAATTATTTCTTTATATTATTATTAGGATTATTTATTATCGCAGTCATCGATAGTCTAGGTATTCATCCTTACATAATTTAATAAATTGCATTTAAAATTGCAAATTTCCATTTTAGCGTAAAACGAAAAATTGTATTGTTACAAAACATTTTACATGTAAAAAAGACTACTAGGAGTTGTATTAAGTTTTGGATGTTTTGGTACAAGGTCGCTAGGATTTGGATTACATTATTTATATGATGGGAGTTGGATATGTATTTGATGTATTGGACGGCTCACTGCATCGGGAAGTAACTGCGGGGCGCAACTACCCGGTGTTGCAGCAGCGATGTCTTGCGGTATGCATTGCAGACATGCTAACGTTGTGCAATGACCCACCCGATCCCACCCTATCCTTGAGTCCCTACCCACTTACTGGCATGGGGTGGGCCTGGCGTATCCAGGATTGACCCTCGAGTCGGCTCCATGTCAGATGATGATGATGATGAAGAATTATAGCCAACATATTACAAAACAACAGTACTGTTTTATTTCTTTTATTAGTTGGATTATTACTTGCCAGCGCAGAGGTTTTCCCAAGCGCATTGAAGATGTACAAACTTTTGTAAAAGAAAATAACAGAAAAACTCCATTTCCAAATGGTTTACCTGGACAAGGTTGGTACTATGCTTTCTGTAAGAGACACCCCGAATTATGTCTTAGAATATCTGAGCCTGTGACACAATCAAGTGCCTACATTAGTGAGTCAGATGTTAGAAAATGGTTTAATTTAATACAGAAAGAACTTGATAACCTGGGACACAGATATGTTCTTCTTGATGAAGCAAGAATCTATAATGGCAATGAAACAAATTTTTTGTATGTGTCCAAAAAATAAAAATGTCATCGCCGCTCGAGGAACCAAAAATGTATATGAAGTTGATCAACAGCAACAGGGAAAACATTCCTGACAGTAATGTTTACATTTGGAGCAAGTGGTGCACTCATTCCGCCTATGGTAATTTATCCTTATAAGCGCAAACCACCCAAAGATATATTAGAAACCGTTCCTGGTAATTGGGGTGTTGGATATTCAGACAATGGTTGGATGAAAACGTGGATATTTTACGAATATATAGGCAATGTTTTCAACCCATATCTTGTTGAAAATAATATACAAAAACCTGTCATACTCTTCGTAGATTGACACAAGACCCACTTAATGTTACAGGTTAATAAATTGTGCAATGAACTAGGTAGAATTCTAGTAGCCCTCTATCCAAACACTACTAGAATTTTACAGCCAGCAGACGTTGCTGCATGCAAGCCCCTAAAAACCGGATGGCTAAAGGGCATACTAGAATGGAGAAGGGAGCATCCCAATCTACAATTTACAAAGGAAAACTTTGCACCTCTATTACATACAGTAATAGAAAAATATATGAACGAAAATACCATCAAAAAGGGCTTTAGAGCAATAGGTCTATTTCCATGGAATAGCAACGCCATAGATTATTCTAAATGTTCGGGCAAATCAACAGGTGATCAGTTATCAGTTAAACACACTGAAACAGTGAATGCCGATTTAAAAAATACACGGGTTCTAGATTTTGAAACCTTCAAATCAATAATAGGACATGAAACATTACAGTCCCTTGAAATACAACACTTTGATAATGACAAATCTGAAATCAAATATTTGCATAAAATATTAAAATTTTTCACTAAAGACAATGACAATAAAGAGTTTGATATCAATAACATGCCTGTAGACATTTTAGTCGACGATGTGATTGGGGAAGAAGTAGATAATTATGATAGCACTTGATATGTGACTGTTGAAAGGCGTGAAAATATGGATCCCCCGTAAATGAGCTAAATATTGCTTTGCAAGAATTTGATATTGCTATAGAACATAAAATGGCAAACAATGAAACTGTTGCAAATACGCCCTCAACCTCTGTAACCTTAGACGCTGACAAACCATCACCAATCAATCAGATCCTTGTTTGGCCAAAGACGCCCGAGAGAAAGAACATAAGAAAAGTAGAGAAAATTGCCATATGTGATTATTTCGGCAGATTGGAGAGCGTTGGTAGAGAACAAGGAAATCAAGAGAAAAGTGGAGGAGGGACCGAAAGAAAATAAAAAAAGAAGAGGCTAGACAAGAAAAATGCAGTAAATAAAAAACAGTCGGCAAAGGGAATAAGAAAATATGCACCCCTTCTGTTGCAAAACGTAAATAATGATAAATGTAAAACTTCGACCACTATATCTAATGTCAATTCAAAAAATTGCAAAGAGAAATAAATTAAAATTCTTCAAACCATCATTCTTCAGCAACCAGGGAGTTTGACCGCTGTCGAACAAAAGAGTCCCGAAGAAACACAATCCCAGACTGAGAGTTTGACTACCGTCGAACAAACGACTCCCGAAGAAACACAATACCAGAGTGACAAATTGACTACCATTAAAGGAACGAGTCCCGAACAATCACAGACGCAAAATGAGAATTTTACTACCATCACAAAAAAATGTTTAGTTAAAGGAATATGCTACGGATGTGGTAATAACATTACCTTCCACAAAATGGGACGAAAGTGCTCAAGATGTCCTAGAAATTTTCATTCCAGCTGTATGAAAATCGAAACGTTTTTTGCAAAAACTATTTTCTGTAGTAGGGGAGCGCCGGGAGGGTTTGGACAATATTTAAATAAATAATTATGGCATGGACATGAGTAAGAAATAACTACAATTTTGGAATCAGACCGATTGATATATGCGTCTTATATACATACTTGCATATTTTTTTGAAAAAGTGTTACATTATTATGAGTTACATACATACACTGTGTCCGTAAAGTATGGAACAAATTCATTTTTAGCTAAACAGGCCATTTTAAGAAATAATCCCGAAACACGTCGATTTTTGATTTTAATTTACCGTATTTTAAAATAATATTCTAATATACAGGGTGAATTACTTTCGAGTAATGACGTCACCGTCATTTTTTTTTAATGGAACACCCCCATTTTGTCTCAATTTTCGGATTA
>JABXWE010009775.1:0-17233 GCA_014611495.1 Limonius californicus
CTAACAGCCATAAGGCGATTAACTGTTATTGTCCTGGCAACTAAAATACATTAAAATCAAATCCTTGTCCGTCCCAAGGTTTAAATAATCTAAGCACACGGTCCTGTTTAGGCAGACAGGGCCTACGAATAAATATTGCTCAAACTTCTAGCGCAAATGCTTGTAAAGGCAGACAACCTATATGTCGATCCTTACCAGATAATGCTGGGTGGGGTTCCCAAATGACGACGCGGTCTAAGCCGAAACCAAATTGTAATATTGACAGTTCGGGAAAACGGAAAAGCCTCAAAGAATATATATTTCTCATTAACAAATTGTTTCTTATTCCAGCTTTTGCATTTCCTGCCTTCCCTTACCATTTCGCCCAATAACTACATACTTTAAATGCCATACGTTTGCTATGATAAAGTGTTAGATATTACTGATCTCTACTTCTGTTTCAGTTCCTGTGGTGAAGAGGGATTGCGGAACACCCACAACTTGCAATAATATGATAAGCAGGTGCTTTATGTGCAGTACAGACCTGTGTAATGGCTCTTCTATTGCATTTAGTGTTTTTCCTTCAATTGCTAGCAGTCTGTTTTTGTTAAATATTAATAAATTGTTTAAATACTATACTTGTTAACTATTTAACTACATTATGTCAAGACTAAAACGTGATTTTACGTCACCTTGATGGGATTTTCCTAATGTATTACATGGCTGTGGACAAAGCAGGTAAACATGAACACATGACTTACTGTTCAGGAATTAAAATAAAACAAGAAAAAGGCGTCGTCTAAAGTTATTAAATGTTTAAATTACCAAAATATGCTTTGTAAATGAAAATAGGCGTAAGTAGTGCTAGATGTGTAGTCTACGTGTCAGATAGTCATATACATACATATATGGTTTAAATACCTTGCTCTAGCTTTCAAATAAACGATGAAATAATGATTTAACTTTATTTATTGCTTTCTACAAACGCGTGCCTCTAAATTTCAGCATTTCTGTTGTATCTAAAAACCTCAGTTAAAATATGTTCAACAACAACGTTACCCGTGCATGTGTCCTCTGAAGAGTCTTATCTATATTTATTTATAGGTAGATAAAACGCATATCACGTTGCAAAGTAATTAAATTTCCTTATCAATAAGACTTGAAAACACCTTGTCCAACGACGTTCGCAATTAAAGATGATTTCCTGTAAAATTCTGTTTGTTGCAATTATTTTGCTCGTTTCACTTCAAATAGGTAAGAATTTTTAATAACACTCTAAAAAACACATTAAGTGCCACAGAACATCTGCCACAAAAGTAAAACTACTTTTTGTATAGGATGAGTCAAGGTATACGCTTTTCTTAGAACAATAATAATGACTTTTCGAGATAGTCCTGTGCTGGAGGCTTCTGAACTAGAAGCACGAGTTCTATTTTCCAGCACCAGATGGTGTATTTTTAACAGACGTTCTCACAGAAATTAATTTAGATAGATATTCTGCCAAGTAAATTTTGAGTAACTATGATGTACATCCAGTGGTTCGAAGTCCAAATTAAGGTGTAGATCCTCTACGTCTGTGGTACTAAAAACGCGCAACACAGGCACATAAGAGAAGATTGCGTAAGAGATAAAACACTCAAAAAGAAGAACCAGTTGTGCAATGGGTATATTTCACAGGGCACTGTACAAGTGTACAAGCTGAAGCCCACAACATTTGATGTCTAATCAAAAGTCGCGTTGCTCTTGGGCCCACGCTAAAAATACTTAATATTATTCTAATAATGAACTCACTGATATAATAGGCTTGACTCAGATTGTATCCAATCGTTTTGTTAATATTCGTAAAAATTTGCAGTTTTGGGTGGAATTGAGTGTTACCATTGTTCTTCCAAAAGGTCGGGAGACTGTGGAGACGGGTTCGACCCATCAAAAATTCCAAAAACTTTCTGTGTAGCCTATGGTTCCCTTTGCTCCAAAAGGATTGTGAAAGCTGAAGGTATGTATTAGTTTATTTGCATTATTTATGTTAGTGTGTGTTTTTATGCGGTAATTAAGAAACTGACTTCCGCGCGTAGTAGATTTGGATCTGAACGAGAAAAATAATAATTAAATTAACTGGCTTTAATTGGAGAATGTTGTAGGTTTCATAAATATAATAATAATATAAGTATTTTCTTTTTTAGTTGAACTTGTCATAAGGGGCTGCGTGACACGGCCTGAAATTTGCTACGAACCTGAATTTTCTTATTGTTCCACTTGCGATGAAAACGGTTGCAACTTATCTTCAAACGTCGTACCTTCTTTTGCTGTTATAATAACTACAATTAGTTTAGGTGTAATTAAACATTACTTGTAAGTGTATCTCTGTAGAAAGTTAGTTTAAGGAAAATAAAAATATGATATAAAATTACAAAAAACATATTTATATGCATTTGCTTATACTATCTGCTACAATATATTTAAGAGAATCTTTTATAGTTTCAAGTCGTATGTGTGTCGAGTACTGGCTGTTACTTAGTTTCAAGGATCCCAACATAAACAATTATTGTCTGTAACAATTTGCTCAATACAATCATTATCAAAATATAAAGAAATTGTGACGTTCTTTCGATTTTCTTTTAAATTCATAGAATTGTTAAATTCACTTCTTCATTTATTTCACAAATGGAACATCTTACACCGCCTTTTTGCTGTCCCAAATATTATTACTGGAATGTATTGTTATGCCTGTATCCAGTGTCGTAAGTAGGCAGGGACAACAAGGGCACAGGCACGGGGTCCAGATCGAAGGGGGGCCCCAGAAAAGTCTGTCATAAATAAATTGACATAATATTTTCGAAAAATACCGAACAAATAAACCCTTACAACAAAAGAATATATCTATCTATAGAACTTGCGACCAAATTAAACAATGGACTATGTTGCACTATACAAGGACTATGGGACACAGGATTTAAACAAAATTTTGCCGAAGCAAAAAAATTTGCTTCAGAAATGAATATGAATATTGGATTTTCTAAACAACGTAAGGGTGAGTTAAAGATGGAAATAGTATGAATCCTGAAGATTTGTTTAGAATGCAAATGTAAAGCGTTTTTGATGTTCTACTAGCTGAAACAGATTGGCGTTAGAAACAAATGAAAATTATACATGACGATTTTTCTTTTCTCTTTGGCTCGTCTTTAGAAGCAATGAATTTTGCAGATTTACAAAAGGCGACAGCAGATCTGTCGATAAAATACGACAAGGATTTGGAAGGTCACGAACTCAGTTGTGAAATTCAGAGTTTTAAATTTGAAGTTTCTGGGCTGATTGAAAACCTCAAATCTGCAACTCCCCTTGATATACGAGGGGTATTTTTTAAATAAGGTCCGTTTGTGAATGAGAGTGAGAATAATGTGCGATCGCCGCAGTGCGCTTGCGCGTCTGCTCCCAGCATGCTTTGCGCGCGGTTAGACGCCATTTGAAAGCTTATCGTCCGTCTGTGTACTGAGCTGTAGAAGTTTATAATGTTTAAGAAACCTGAGTCGCCCGCCGACTGTGAGATACGATCTGTAATTCGATTCTTGAGTGCAAGAAACTTTGTAGCAACGGAAATTCACCGTCAGATTTGTGAAGTTGACGCTGATAATGCTATGAGTTACAGTAAAGTTCGAAAGTGGGTGAGAATATTCAAGGACGGGCGGGTTAATGTGCATGATGAACCACGCCCTGGTCGACCTTCTCTGATTTCTGAAGGTTTGGTTCGTGATGTGGGCAACAAAATTCGAGAGGACCGAGGATTCGCGATTTCAAAGTTATCAATGGAATTTCCACAGGCTTCAAGATCAGTTTTGTACACCATTGTTTCGGAGAAACTGAATTATCGAAAATTGTGTTCTCGGTGGGTTCCAAGACTGGTTTCTGAAGATCACAAAACAAAAAGATTGGGCTGTGCTTTATCGTTTTTGACTCGATACAATCAGGAAGGATGAATTGTTGAACTACATCGTTACTTGGATGTCTCACATGACTCCTGAGTCCAAGCAACAGTCAATGGAATGGCGACACATATCGTCGCCAACCAGAGTGAAAGCCAAACAGACAATTTTACCACGCAAGATCATGGAAACTATATTTTGGGACACGAAAGGAATTTTGTTAGTGGGTTTTATGCCGAGAGGCACAACAATCAATTCTGATGCGTATTGTGTCCTTGAGAAAACTCCGGCGTGCCATACAAAACAAGCGGCGTGGCCTACTGTCTTCCGGTGTGATGTTACTGCATGACAGTGCAAAGCCACATGTTTCTGCACAAACGCAAGATGAAACCAGGGCTTTTGAATGGGAACACCTGCATCATCCACCTTACAGTCCAGACCTTGCACACAGTGATTTTCATTTGTTTCGGTACTTAAAGGAGCTCCTTGGTGGTCAACGGTTCAACAACGACGAAGAAGTGAAAACTGCAGTCATGGATTGGGCTTCTTCATAGGCGGCAGATTTCTTTGACGTCGGAATTCAAAAACTTGTTGAGCAGTATGACAAATGTTTGAATAAAAATGGAAATTATGTATAAAAGTAGATAAAAGTATGTAGAATATGGAAAAAAATATATTTTAATGATATTTATTGTATTTTTCTTCTTATTAAAAATCGGACCATATTTAAAAAAATACCCCTCGTATTACAGGCCACTTATCACTTTGAATTAGTCGAGTCATATCCAAATATCGTTGTTGCCCTACGGATATTTCTTACTCTTCTCGTTGCTACTGCTTCATGTGATTTTAATTATTTTATTATACACACAGTAACACTATTACATTTACGTTCGATGGACAGTTGTTAAGTGTTGGCCTACCCCAACACTCTTAGGTAGCTCGGTACCGCAACCCCCGCCCAGCTCTTCGCCGAAGGCCGGCATACCTCACAGTTAACGTTCACCGCATTAACAAAAACTCTGTGCCTGTAATCTTCGTTCTTCGTTGTTTCGAAACATTTAATTCGCCGTTTTCCGAAGAAAAATCCAATTGCACCATATGATGTGATACAGTTCTGCGTTGAGAAAGCCAGTTATCATTCGCAGTCTCTTCCTATCTTTGTTTACCCAGAGGCGTCCCGTCAAATAAGGATACAAACTATCTGTTATGCTTACCTCGCACTACCGTTGAACTAAAGTGAAAATTATCCATGTGTGATGTCCTTTGCTTGAAAGTGCTTCGAATTGTGGAAAAATAGAAGTAGTTTGATTTTCATGAAATAAAGTAACCTTCAGTTGCTAATTGTTTAATAATAAATTGCTGTATTTGGTTTTGTGAACCCAACTGGTATGGACTACGCAGCTCCTTTCTTGATATTACAGTAAATATCATGGCCAATAACGGAGAGCCGTCAAATTCGGATGTCACGAAACTCTTTGTTTATACATACACACACTATAACAAACTCTGGTTCTGTGACGTTTCCTTTTTCTGGTTGTGATTGTACTATTTATTTCGCAGCTTGTTTAATATATTTATAACAATTATAACCATTATTCAGATTTCAGGACTTTTTATTTTTGTGTATTTTCTCATTTGCATGTATTTTGTAAGAAGTATTCAGGAGGAAGCAACATAAACCCATACACCCTATTATCTGCTGGTCCGCACCCCTTTCACGAGGATTTTCATTTAACTGAAACGGTGGCACCCACTTATTTTGACTTGCCCTGTACACCTTAACAACCAAGACTAGCTTCCTGTAAACATTTTCAATGAACCCCTTCTCCACCTTGAACCAGCTAAGGAGCCTTTTGCCATTGGTTTGTTGCGGTCTGACGAAAATGATCATTTGAGCCGCAACAAAATATGTAAGGTATTTATTTACTAATACTTAAATTAGAAGACTTTCTAAAATTAGTTCTTCTTAATTTAAATTTGCTATCAAGCCAGACTTCATCGCTAAACTAAGGCTACGTGATACTTTTTCTTGTAGCAAGTCGAATCTTAAGTGATTTAATTATTTTGAGTGAGAGAAGCTTCCATCGTCACCGATTTCAGTAATTGCCAACATAAATATTTTTATTGCTTCAGTCACATTCAAAAGCCGCAGAAGTAATTTAAAACTTCTAATATACCTACTGCAGCTGTTGATGTGACGCATATTAGGCTAATTTAGTCATTTAATTTTTTAAATCCTACTCGTTTATGTCTGCTTCGTTTAAGTCTGTTTCGTTTAAAACTGTAAAAATGAGAACTAACCTAATGTAGTTTAAAAAAGTTTTTAATTTCCTCATAAAAAACGGAAAATTAAAGTTTTTCAGCTACTGTTGAATGATTTTATATTACACAACCGCCACAAACTAATTTATAAGGAAGTGCAGAGCTGCTCCCTAGAGAGTAAAATAATTATCGTCGAAGCGTGTACGAAAGGATATTTGGGCATAGTTATGCAGGAACCTACCAACCCACACAATAGTCAAACTGAGAAACATTCATTTTAATGTATAAATTAGAAAACAAATTCAGGACACTGTAGAAAACGGCCAATTTCTTTCATTCTACAGTATATTATTCCACTTTTGGTCTTATATCGAACCAGACTGTGAAATTACATTAGTTTTGAAATACAAGTTGATTTTTGTAGATTGGTTGCTTTCTGCAAATTATAAAATTACTAGTCGGTGGAGTGATTAAATGTTTTATTTGGCACAACAAACAGAAATAAGTAAACGTAGCATGTTAACCTGTACTTATACTAATACTAATATTACTAAGTAATAATAAAAGTGGGAAACTATAACATAAGTATATTGATACCAGAAAATAATGATAATAATAGAATTAGTAAAATAAAGTGTAGTCATTGGTCAGTTTCAAAATCCAGGTCTATCACATTGAAACCATCCACATCTTCTTGTATAGTAGAACTACCTTTCAAGTTCTCATAAAAAGCAAGACAGTATTTCAGTATTAAGTGATACATTTCTTTCAGGTTGAGGAGTTTAGCTTCAGCAAGAGGCTTGCCACTTGGCCACAAAGGTGTCAAATCACTGAAGGTAGTTGGGTCTTGTGAAGGTTGACCCGTGTAGTTTTCTTTATATTTATTGTTTGAAAAGGTTCACTGCAATTCCTCAGCTGAACTTTGAGTAGAAATGGTTCTGATTTTTCCATTCGTATGGCTCTTATCTGAAGCCAATTTATCTTCCTGCCATCAGTAGTTACTTTCCTGTTTATAATAGTTTTCTCAATGTTTGCTACACCCACAAAATCCTCGGATGCAATTTCAGTGACAACGAGAGGTTTCTTCTTCCTGCAGTTTCTCATCACATTGACATATTCGGATGGCAAATATAATCTTTGTTGGTGTTTCAAGCAAGACTCGATATCACTGAAATCTCCGTCGTTTGGTAGGAAGCTATGTCCGGAACACAGAAATTTTAGTGTAATATCACTTAGATGAAGAGTATTGTGCAGTATAGATTTTAATAATAAAGTAATCTTAATGTTTCTGTTTCGTCCCCCACAAGAGTCACTCCACAAGATAAGATGCCGCACTTCAGGTGATAAATTTGTTTTTATGTGCTTGAGTAGACAAGACCCGATCTCTTGAGCTCCTCTTCCTGCTATTCCTTCAGCGCAAACATAGCAGTACCCACGATCTTCTTTCCCACTGTGCACACCTGCATTATAGACCCATAACTGACGCTTATAGAATACTAAATTTGTCGAGATGCGTGGAAGGGGTAACGTCTTTTCCAGATCAGAAGTCCGACATTCATAATCTTCATTTAAATTAGCTATTTTGAAATCTTCTCTTCTCAGCTTCTTCTATATGTTTATTATGTATCTCTTTCTCATCTTTCTTCTCTGGATCGGTTTCGTTTTCAGTCTGCATCTTGAATCTATAGCAAAAATTGCACTTGTCCTTTTTCAGAGGTTTGGTTTTTAAATTGAAGTTGGCGTACAATATTGTTTTGTTTGATGGAAAGCTCACTGGATTCTCGTACTCCTGGCGATATTTTTCATACAACGTCTGTAATGTTACATCTGGTGGCAAGAACTTAGCTGTGGTCTGCGTTAGGCAATAATGGGAAATTTATTTTGGCACCGTATTAATCTGGTCAATAACTTCTCGAGTCTTCTCAGCAGCAAGCTTGTTATGTCCACCTTGCTGTTGGCCTCTTTGGTCAGTTAAAGGTGCACGTCCATAAAACTTCTTCAGAGATGTATTCACTTGAAAAGTTGTTATTCCCATCGTCTTCACAAACATCTCTCTGCAAACTATCTTATCCGTTATTTTATAGACCCTAGAAAATTTGCGTTTATCAGAGTTCCTCCCGTAAACTCGTTCCTTTTCACTCTCTCTCATTGATGCGGCAATAAAACTGACCTGACAGTCATAAGATTTGAGTGACCAAAATTTTTCAAACACTTGTCTCCGAATCTCTATAGGAACGTAATGTTTACACTTCATGGTACATTTGCAATCGAAATCAACAAATGTTTTAGGTTCGATTTTCTTCCCTTTGTAGTTGTAGTATGGCTTGTTACTATTTTTGTATCTCTTTGCTTCTGCTCTTGTCTGATTTACAAACTTTCGTTTTCTTCCTTTCTTTGGTCTTCCCTTGCTCTGATGTTCTGATACACTTTGTTCCTCCTCAGCATGGTAATCAGCTGATACGTGCAGTGTGCTCACATTCTCGTTTATTCTCTTTGTCGAAGTCGGAAGACAAGCTTTCAGGTTCAAATGAAGGGTCGGTTACCGAATCATCGTCATCTTCTTCGTATAGATAATCATTTTGCTCATGAGCTGGTAGGTTTTTAATACTTCGATTTGGAGTATTAACTACAAGGTGTGATGTTGTACCGGTTGCTAGATCATCTGAAACGTGTACATGAGTAGATTTCTCTCCCTTTTTACAAGTGAAAAATCCAGAGTGGTCATCCAAAATAAAATGAAATTTTTTTAACTTAACTGAAAATTCCAGAGCAGTCAGCTAAAATAAAATGAAATTTAAATAGATATTGCAATTTGATCGTCAATAAAACTGTAACTAGAATCAAACAATATATTCCACAACAAAATCTGCTCAGAAACACAGGCAGTAAGTTTTATGAACTACCAAGAAATCACCAACAATTTAGCGAGCGGGAGATTGTGATAAATAATATGTGTTAAAAATATAAGATCACTTACCTTCTCTTGCAGTATTCTTCACTAGTGACATTATTCTCGCTGTGCGACTACTAAACATTATTGTAGAATTATTAAATAAACCAATAAATATATTAACTTTTATCAACTCATTCAAAAATCAACAAACCTACGCCCTTAAGATTTTAGGTTATGCGAGGTTATGCGATGGTGTTTTATTTTGCTGAAAGCTACCAACCCACGTGGATGTGTTGCTGATTTCAAAATACTATGCGGAAAGCAACCAAGTGGGTTGGATTCTTTCTGCATAAATAAGATATGCTGAAAACGTTATTGTGGGTTGGTTGTTTAACTCCGTGTGCATTAGTATGTGTAGATAATCATTGGTAGGTTTCTGCAAATTGAACAATGGTTTATAGAAATTCTTGTAGTGAAGTACATAGATCTTTGGGCTGTCAGTGGGTTGGTAGGTTTCTGCCCATTTGATACTTCAAAAAGTAACGTTATCGCTGTTCGTTTTTATATCCGCGATATTTTATTATTCAAAGCTATTAAATCAGTTAAAGTTTACTATTGACAAGTCTATTCTTATTTAAGAAAAGAGCCGCCGACCTATAAATTCTCTATTTGTAAGGCAATTTTACATATTTTATTAAGACTATGTTTTGAATTTATTGTATGCTTTTTTTTCTCTCTTACCCCATTACAATTCGTACTTTCTGAATCGCAATGCATGATAACGACAGCTTATGACCCTCTTATCTCTTTATCTATATTTGTCGCCCGAGGAATTTTACCTGGCTATTCTATTTTCTGGGATTACAACTAAATATATTTATGACTAAGCTGCGAAACTGGAATCTTTAGTATGGACTATTTTGTATGCCAATTTTTGTCTGTATACAGACTGAACTATTTTTCAAATCGATCTGACATGCTTCTTAATTATAAGAGAGAGAAAGTGTTAGATAATTTTGCATTCCGTAACAAGGTGTAAATAAATTTATAATTCCGTGTATACCCATGGGCCCATCATTAAATATCAAGTGATCAAATTTAAAAACCAAAATCATGCCTGAACTAGATTCAGGACATTTAATGTTGACAACATATAAAACAAATAATAAATAATACATGTATCTAGCTCAATCATGATTTTTAATTCCATAGGCCACTAGGAAAGAAAAGTAAAACAGATGAGACAGAAAGAGATGGATATACATAAAAATATTTTAATAGACGTGATGCTGATTATGATTATGACATAAGTAGCATTACAGCGTCAAATTCGACAGAAATTTTCTAGTTGTCAATAGTCAAGGCATTTTTAATATACGACAAGCAGTTCCCTCTAATCTTTCTTATAGCTGCGCCCTGTAGAAATGCGTTTGAACAAACCATTTTTGAACAAAAAGAATTAGTGCAATAATTTTATAAATTATTTTAGTTGTATAAATGAACATAAATATAACACATACATACATAACACAAAAGGTTACAACGTTTATTTTACTACGCTTTTTAGAAACATTTACAGATTATTTTAGATTTAACGTATTTTATACTTCTTGGAATTTTTCTTCTATATCTCTCATAAAAATCCATACTTTGAAAACTTAATTTTTATTTATTGATGCGCCAGTAATTTAATTCTCAGATCACCGAATTCATCTATTTGCAATTTATTTCGATTCTTGATTTTAATAGTATTCATAATGTAAAACACATTGAAGGAATGAGAAAGTAATCTACTTGCAAAATAATTCTCGGTGTTGTATTGCATTGCATTTGATTGAACTGCAGTTATCATTGACCCATTGTACTCCCTAACTAAGAATTTTACCTATCTGCCGTACCTGGGGTAGTTCCAACTCCAGTAGTGATTTTTAACGTGTAACACATCGCAGTGGCACGGGACCAACGGCTTTACGTCTTATCCTCAGACAGAGGGCGCACATACAATTTTTTCCCCCTAAAAAATCTCACCGACCTCGGCCAGGATCGACCCCGCGTCCCTTGGATCTAAAGGCAAATGCGCTAACCACTAGACCACCGAGGCCGGTGTTAGTGCTATTTTTTTATTAATGTTTTTTTTAGAGACGATGTATTTTGGAAACAAAACATGGAGAAGAGATTGTGTAATTGTTTTACACATTTCGTATTATTTAAGGTGGGGTGCGGGCGTCCCTTACAAACTAATCATTCATGCAACATGCTCCCTAAACTTAAATAAGTGAAATACGGTCGCCCACCGCCGATCGAGCCGCATTTCACTGTGACCTCGACTGACAGCGCTTCGTCGCACTGCTCCATTGAAGTCCCTACACGTTGCTTACTACCAGAACTAGTAGATTCAAATAGGTGCCGTCAACAGGAAATTGGAGATATTTATTTGACCTGATCGGTGCAGTTTATGAGTTTTGTCCTAAGAAAACTGAAACACACATTAATGTTTTTACAATAATAACTAGTTAGTTAGTTAGTTTTAGAAGCGCATTTTACAACTAGAACACATTTCGCGATACCTCACTATGAAGTCCATTATACAGAGTACCCAGATGGAACAGCCCATGGCGGGACAGCTGTTCTTATAAGGAAATCAATTAAATAAATTAAATTAAATATTCTATTTGAAATTATAAAGCTAATAGCCCAAAAACGAAGAGCACGTGCTACATGGCAGCGTACCCATAATATTCTAGATAGGACAATATAGAACCGATTAAGCAACCAGTTAAAGAAGAAATTAAGAGAGGCGCGAAATTAACAATTCCAAACATACCTCGGTACTCTGTACTTGACTTGCTCACTCACTTGGGAAAGCTGCGAAAAAATTTAAGGGGCCGAAGATTGCTATTCCGCCTATCAGAAGCCAAGCAGGACAATTGGCCAGGTCAGATCTAGAAAAATCAAATGTATTTGCTCAACACCTTCAAGAGACCTTCAACCCCTACACCGACGCACCAAATGAGGAAGTGGAAGAATACCTAACTGCACTCTTACAACTTTCGCCACCAATTCGGGCATTTACACCAACAGAAATAATAAACGAGATAATAGTATATTAAAGAACTAGTTTCATAAGGCCTTTTCTTAACGCACGAGTCCAAGTTTGAAAAACGAGACGCGAAGCGTCGAGTTTTTCAACGGACGAGTGCGACAAGTGGTCTTATGAAACGTGTTCTTTATACTATTTTTTCTATCGATGAAGTTTAAGAGTATTTTAAATAAATTTATATAGAAAATTTTACGTCAAATCGATTACTAGGGAGTTTTTATAAACACTTATGGCAGCACTGACATTTCAAACTTTCAAATTCAAATCGAACTACGAACATCGTAAAAAACAAACTAAAAACAGTACGATTATAGGCCTCCTTAACGTACTGTTTTTAAGCTAAAACAGTGCGCTTAGAACGGCTTTATAAAACCGAAATAGAAAAAATATTTAAATAACAGGAAAGCACCTGGCTACGAGCTCATAACTACCAAGGTATTAAAGGGACTGCCCAGGAAAGGGCATAACACTGATAACAATTTTATTCAACTCAATACTTCGTCTAACTTACTGGCCTACTCAACTGAAGTTCTCGCAAATTCTAATGATATTAAAACTGGGAAAAGCACCCAATGAAACATCATCCTATAGACCAATAAGTCTACTCCCGGTATTATCAAAACTACTAGAAAAATTAATAATTAAAAGCATTCATGACGATAATTTTCTTGAAGATTTAATCTCTCAACATCAGTTTGGTTTTATGCATCATCATTCTACCATACAACAGTGCCACCGCTTAACGGACGTAATCAATAAATCGTTCGAAGATAAGAAATATTGTTCTGCAGTATTCCTTCGTGTCAGCCAGGCTTTCGATAAAGTCTGACCTCAGGGAATGCTATTTAAAATCAAAGAATCCTTTCCTTACCAATACCTCCTCCTCCTTAAATCATATTTGGCAGAACGTAATTTTCAAGTAAACATTGGTAGTGAAGCCTTGGAAGTCAAGCAAATTAACTCTGGAGTTCCGCAAGGTAGTGTCCTTGGTCCACTCCTCTATTTGGTATACACCGCAAACCTGCCTATAACACAAACCACTAAAATAGGAACCTTCCGGCTAACACTGAACTTCTCTCTTCCCATGAAAACCCAGAAACTGCAAGCCAGGACGTACAAGAACACCTTAAACTTATTATTAACAGGATTGAAAAATGGCGCATAAGAGTTAATGAAAATAAATCCCTCCAAGTAACGTTCACTTTGCGACGACAACTATGTGCTGAAATACCGCAATTCAAAAAAGTGAAATATCTAGGAATGCATTTGGCCCAACGTCTCACATGGAAAGTGCACACTGCACATTGCCAAAAAAAGGAAGGAGATGAACCTTAAATTCAAGAAACTGTACAGGCGCCTAGGTAGAAAATTTCGTCTCTCAATAGAAAGTAAACTGTTGATATATAAAACAATTATCAAACCCGTATGGACTTATGGTGTTGAACTGTGGGGGTGTTCCAGCTCTTCAAACGTAGACGTTGTGCAGAGATTCCAATCGAAAACCTTTCGTGCCCTAGCAGATGCTCCTTGGTACGTGACTAATCTAACCTTACATCAGGACCTGAAAGTACCATATGTCAGAGAGGTTATCGCGAAATATGCCACCAACCACATGCAAAAAGTTGAAACTCATCCAAACCCGATAATCCAACCCCTAGTGGATAATACTCACCAAAGACCACTGCAAAGATTATGGCCAACAGACTTAGCAGCCTAGAAATTAGAACTTAATAGTATACACCCCACAAAAATATCATCAATATAAGTTAACACCGCTGGGTGTTACTCATATTATGTGAAGTATGTCAGATATACTGCCATCAAATTAGCTTATAGAATAAATGTAAGTATATATTATATTCTGATTGCTAATAAATGAGACAAAAAAATAATAATAATAACTAGTAGAAAATGTAATCAGTTAGGTATTAAATTACAATCAAGCCAAATTGTTACCGACTTTTTTTAGCGATTCACAACGCTTGCCAATTGGTCTGGTAAAATGCCACAATTACCGGTTGCAGATTTCATTTGCCGCAGAATTGGTTTAAAAAATTCAAATTCTAACTTTAATAATTTTTAAATAAAAATTATTTCGACGATACGGCTTTATTTTCCCCTAGAAGTTGGGCTGGGGTTATCGTTTTCCACACACATCTACTAATGAGTGTGAATCTGTTCATTCTCGATTTAACGTGGTCTTTTAGGCGACCCACCCAAACATTTACACTTACAAATGTTATGCTCAATTTTCAAATAGGAATTTATTTTAAAAATTAGAAATGCCAATTGTCTAGAATTTTAAACTAATTTTATACTTAAAAAAATGGATGGATACGAAAAGAAACTACTATGCAGATACTTATTTGTTATAATTATTTGCCTATCAATTAATATCTAAATTATTTTTGTTATTATTGACTAGTTATATAATAAAACATGTTAACCTGGTATATTTTATTATCTAATATTTTATTTACTTATTCCGCTACCTGTGTTAATCCCCAGGATCGAAACTCGTGGTCGAACAGTCAGTTCGATTTATGGGGATTTATGGACTACCTGTCGAGAGGTTGAACTGAGATACGCCCTTTAGGAAATCTTTGCGCTTATTGGTGTTAAGCAAGTTGCCTACCTACATGTATTTTCCTCAGAGAAGTTCCGATTGTAACGTATATCTGTTATAAAATACCACTTTGACCAATATTACGCAGAAATGCATTACATTAAAACAATTCTGAATATCTTTCCTGAATCTATTTATGTAAAGAATGACACGTACGGATTTAGTTTTTATTTTTCTTTTAAATTAAAGTTTATATTTCAGTTCGCCTTCAAATAGCCTTCAAATAGCCTTCAAAAATCATACGTTAAAAAATAAATCCGTACGTCTCTTGCTTTACAACGAGGCATTACAAAGAAATATCAAGCATAATTACAAACTATTTTTTTCGAACGTAGGATTTTATTTGTAATGGTAATTTTACTGAATACGGTAGGTTGCCTAACCCCTGTCCTTATCCCCTTTAACTAAGTGAAATACGGTCGCCATCTCAGCCGGGGTTCGACCACGCAGCCGATCGGACCGCAATTTACGGTGACCTCGACTGATAGCGCGTATTCACACTACCCCACCGAGGTCCCTATTTATTGTATGCTGGTTCAAGATAAATTAGAGAGGAAGAAACTCTTAAACAGCCATTGAAATGTATCTATATAGGTAGGCTTACTTATAAGTCGACTTGTATTTATTATGTTTCAGTATACTGTGAAAATTTAAATTCAACATAAATTCCATTACAGTGCTTAGCTTAGGACGCTAAGGATTCAAGGTACCTTCACTTCAGTTCACTTTTCGATAGAGTTAACCATATTCACACAAAAATTTAAACAACCGTATGCAGCTGGATAATATATACTATAAATTGAAGAGGTTAAAATGATAGAGACGATAAAAAACTTTATAAATATTGCTATGTACGGACAGCAACGTACACTTCTAATTCAACCTTAACTTCAGTTACTTGAAATTACTTCACCTTGCATCCGGCTAGCTCTCATTATAGTTTATCTCAATTGCTGGGTCGCTCATTTATTATATTTCCACCCCTTCGTAGTTTGCTGTCTTTGACTCTGATTACGTCCCAAATGAAAGATTACCAGTTCATTTATCGTCCATTTTTTATTACTTTTATAAGGTTACAATTATTCCAAACTCATTCCAATCCAATCTTAACATTTTTTATATTTAATTTTGAATTTAAAGATTAGCTCGGATTACTGTGAATAATTTTCACCTCCGCAGCTTTACATTTTTATTTACAAACTAAAACATTCTCTTTTTTTCCCCCAACAACCCAGTGTTTGGCCAATCGAGCTCCAGGGTTCTTTTCATTCGTCCAACACCTACGTTGGAATAAATACCCTTACTTGGTATCCCTCGACTCGCCAGCCACCTAACAGTATTCATTAAACTAACAATACTTTACATACACTAAGGTTGTCTATACCGCTATTTTGGTAACATAGCAATATATATATATATATATATATATATGCATCCTGATATCATTGTTGCGTCCATACATTGCCAATTTACGGTTGCTATTGCGTCCGACGAATTATTGCGGCCGTATACCGGACGCAATAATGTAATCGCTAATAAAAATTTAAAATTATCGCTGTTTCGTAATTTATTTTAAAAGCAGTGTAACCATCTTAACAATTTCCTCCAACCTGACAAACCTGCATTGCTCTAACATATAAAATATAGCGGCAAATTCATATAATTGATGGACGCAATATTGTTAGCCAGATGTATAAGGGAAGGGTATTTTAGTTCAATGCATTAGTCGCTGGGAGGGCGCTAAATATATACACTTTTCCGTATATAGAATGTACATTTTATATTTATTGCGTCCACGAACTGGCAACACTGTATTGCACTGCAATACAATGTTACATGCGGAGTCGGTGGTTTTGTTTGTACTTATCTTTGATTAAATTAAATCTCGAAATAAATGATATTCGTGTGTTATGTGTTAATCATGTCGCTCATTAATTCAAGAGGTTATAGAATGTTACACGCCTATAAAATAATAGGTATAAGTAATTGTGTTTGTTTTGCTTTAGGTATTATTTAATGTCTTCTTCGTGCCTTTAGTACAGTGAAAGACAAATTAAAAAACTAGAACATTTTTAATTTTTGAATCATTTTCTGCCGAAGATATGTCATACTAAATGCATCATTATTTTACGGAAACTGAGAAAACATTTCATATTCTTATAAATTAAAACGTAAGTTATTACAATTTGTCTCAGCATTCGTGTTTTAGATCTCCCTATCTACCTATAATTTATATTTATAATCCCGAAATATAAAAGGCAACCCTCGTATTTTATTGAATATTAAAAATTTTAACAAACTATTTTTAAAACTTGTATAACTTGGTGTAACTTCATCAACTGATGTATTCCGAAATCTATCCGGCTAACGGAGGGTTTTCAAAGATACTAGAGTAGATATGATTAGATTCCGTTATTCAATGCAAAAAAATAAGGAAAAAGTATTCTTCT
>JABXWE010009776.1:0-39959 GCA_014611495.1 Limonius californicus
TCCCTTTACCCTCCCCTCCCATACGCTTAACCCCCCCCCAGACAAAATTTCTGCGCACGCCACTGTATATACATAGTATAGAATGAATAAAGGCGGATTTACAGTACACAAATAATACGTAATTTCAAATTATACCCAACTAAACTTAAAATTTAACTTAAGTTAACGTTTAGCGCTATATAATTTCAAGTTATTAAACGTGTACTGATATACTACACATTTTTAAAAAGTATAAGTTTTGTAAGCTTCTGTCGAACACTAGCTCCTGCACCTTGAAGTTTTGCTGTAATTTTTTTTGCATGTGTGTGAATTCTACATGTTGAATAAAAATTTACAATTTTTTTTATCAATTGTATCTCATGCAAATCTTCAACTATAAATTCTTCAACGGGAGGGTGGGTTGGCTGAAAATATTGTATACTTTGTCTACAAAATGTTTAACAGCTGAATGTTCTAAAATTTTGCAAAAGTTTTTCTTTCCCATAGACCCTTCATTCACTAAATAACGAAACTGTTTTTCTGCAAATTCTACTATATAGAAATCGATATCTGACACATTAACTGATCCACCCCTGGAAACGAAATAATTGAATTTTTTAAAATTTTGAAGAGATTGATAAGTATGATCTGTTGATCGAGTGTCATGACTTTGGTATTGGTATAATAAAATATTAATACAATGTTCACATGTAATACATTTTATCAATTTGCGTACAATATAACCAGCAATATAGTACAGTATATTTTGCTGTATACCCGAAACATGTACACTATTTATAGCCTCAAAAATTTGTTCATCTTCAAAGCAAGTAGTATTATCAGTTAGCTGCCTACTTTCAGACCTAAATTCAATAATTATTGTTGTACACATGCTTCCCAAATCTGTACAATTCGAATTGATACTGGCTTTCACTTGATTTCTGTATAACAACTGTCTTAGAGCCCACTTGAATTGTAACGCACTGGGGTTATTATTCCAACCACCTCGTCCACGGATACAACTAAAAAATAATTCTATACGATCTTGTGAACACGTATATGCCAAAAAGTACGACAGTGAATTTTCTGAGCGAACAAACATTTCTTCAGATAATTGTAATGTACTTTTCATTGTTGTAATAAATCCAATTACCAATGTCTTCCTCGGATGTTGAATTAAAGAAATATCATCAATTTTCAATGACATCAGATAGGCTTCTGTAACGCTAAATACATCAGAAAAATAATTTAACGTTTGTGGTCGTATTGGGGCTTTAAATCCCTTCCCATATGGTTTCTTGAGTTCAGAATATCAAACACCCGATCTATTACCCTTATAAATTCGATAGTAGCAGCAGAGCCTTCAAAACCATTGGTATTTGACTGCAGTAAATATTCCAAAGCATCTGCTACTCCACTACTCAGAGCTTGAGCAGCTAATCGCACATTCATAATTTTATTTTTATAATTTATGTGACTAGATGATAAGCAATTTGCTAATTTAAGATCTTCATTATCCTGGAGCTGATTCAGTTTCCTCAAATAATCCCAACTGATTTCACCAGTGTCTGAACAAACTTTTTTTTCTGCCATAGTGTTCCTTGCAAGTTTCAGCATGTGACATGTATCAAGCATGCAGTACACTTTTCCTGGAAGGCATGGGTGGCTGAAGCATGGAGTAATTCAGTCAGAGCTTATTTTACAACCCAACAAGTTAAATGTCTGTATACTGGTCATAGTCCCGTCACAGGTAATAGATTTTATTTGGATCCCAATTTCTGCCAGGTTCCTGAGGCAAGATTTTAACAATTGTGCCTGTACATTGGCATTTGTTTTATTAGTTAAAAAATAAGCTACAGGGCACTTAACATTTTTTGTGTAACTCACTATCTGGAAGACAAGAGCTTCTAAAGCAGGATTTTCAGTATCCATGTCTACAATACCGCCATAATCTGTGTAACCAACATGTCGACCCAATTTAGAATCCCAACTGATTTGTTGGCGTATTGACATTGCATCAAATATTAAGGCACACTCTTTTAGGAATGGCTTTGTTTCGCATTCTTGCTTTAAAAACTGTAGAACTTCTTCTAAGAATCCAGGATTGCAGTCAGTCTTAGATAACCAGTTACGAATTGTTCTTGGATTAAGCAAGATGAAATGTTCCCGAACAAAAGTGTATGACTTCGGCGAGTAAAAATACAAAGTCTGTGCAAATTGCTTCATCATGTCACTGTATTTCCTATGTTTCAAATTAACATTTTCGTTATTCTTTTGGTGAACAAGTAATTGTACAAACTATCTAACCAACTTATAATTACACTTAACAACACAGAGTACAATACCAGTCTATAAATCACAAAACTCTAAACGATATAAGAAATTTACAACTAAAATCGAAAAAACACAGCTGTAATCTTATACGCATACGAGACTTTTGCAAGAGTGACAAGGAGTGAAATACCGAACTTGCCAGCCTTCTTTGTCATACTTTAGCCACGTGACCTTGCCTCAGCGCCTACACTATTGAAAGACCAGCCGATGCCGTTCCAGTTCTGTAAGATACAGTTCAATGCATGGAGTACACGTTTGTAGTGTATGCAGACATGTGTTTGTTTTTAGGGGAATGTCGTAACAATTTTAATGCTGCTGCTTGTATACCGAATGGTATCTAAATAGAAGGCATCCAAATAGGTAGTAATGTTATTCACGACTGGATCAACGAATGCGAGAAACTGGACGAACTGCACCCAATCCAGTAGCTGACAGAGGCCGTCCTCATCGAGTATTGTTACCACTGGTTGAAGAAAATATTTTAAATGTAGTCGAAAATGAACCAGAACAAAGTACCCTACCCATTTTCAGAATCTTTGGTGTTAGCCAAAGAACAGTTCATCGCTTATTACAGGAAAATGGCTAGCACCCGTATCATTATCAACGAGTACAGGGATTATTAGCAGAAGACTATCAGCAAAGAGTCAGATTCTGCAGCAAGAAAGGGATGCTGGTTTTATTGGACATATCTTGTGGACTGATGAAGCTACGTTCACCAGAAATGAAACATTTAATATGCATAACATGCACCAATGGACCTATGAAAACCCCCATGCACTGTACCAAGCAAATCATCAAGTTCGGTTTAGCGTTAATGTATGGGGTGGAATTATTGGTATTAGGCTTATAGGATCACACATTTTGCCTGATCGCCTAAACGCGAATAGTTTTGTTGAATTCTTAGATACCGATTTTTTTCAAATGGACGTGGCATCAGGACACCGGGGAATTCAAACATGAGAAAGGTTCCAATTTCCAAAACGATGGATTGGTCGTGGCAGTCCATTGCTTTTGGCACCAAGAAGCCCAGATTTAAGCTGTCTTAAATTAGTCTTGTGGGGAGATTAAAAGCATTTGTGAATGCAGTGGAAATTGATACTCGAGAGCAACTTCAGCAACGAATAAATGAAGCAGTTATAATGATTCGACAAAACAATATGCTTCAAAATCTAGAAGGGAGCATACGTAGGTGTATGAAATGCATAGAAGTTGGGGGTAGCCACAATTGCTGTAATTTACAAAATAAAAAATTTAAAACGTAGTCGATATTTCCTTATTAGGTATGTACTGTTAATTCAAAAATGCAAGCAGCACATTAAAATTAGAATATTACCATGAAGGAGATCTAGTATGCCTCTATACAATCTCCTTAGGTTCCATATTAAATCAAGTGCGTTGCTATGTGAATCGCAAGCGACTTAATACACAGGTCAGTATGACTGACCACACAGTGTTGCTAAATTTACAAAACTTTAATTAAGAATTTTTCAAAAACTAAACGTTTTCAAGCAAAACGCTTGTAGAATTTGTTGCTCAGTTTTTGATGCAGAATCGCGTCATGTAAATATTTTCCGCCATTTACGATTCACCCTGTATAATGTTTGAAATAATTTTTATTATGTATAAGTACCTAAATTATTATATTAAAAATATATAGAAATTAAGTGTAACATTCCATATTGTTTCCTAGAATAGTCAGTAGATATTATATAATTTTGAATTGACAATCGATATTTATAATTTAATTTCCGAAAATAAATTATAAATTTTGTGTTTGAAACGAAGAGATTTATATTATATAGTTCTTCATGCTAGTACCATTTAAATCTCTATTACTGCAAAAACCATTATAAAACGCATATTTAATTACCTTGAGGTAGTTGTAGGTCTAGGTCCTTTCGTGCCAGCCTTCACGGTGCTTTTACTCGTGGTTACTTGCAGCGGTTTCTTGGATGGCTTTGGCGGTTTGGGCTTATTTGGGCTATATTGGGCGCTCGGTTTCGTTTTCGTCCTGGTGACGAATCCGGGCTCTGTGGTGACCTGCCACTGTAAGACGTTGGGTTTCGATCCGGAGTGAATCGAATTTTGATTGAGTGAAGTTATAAACCCCGGCTCTGTAGTTGCCTGCCAGCCCGGTTTCGTGAACGATCCCACTGAAAGACTGTTTACAGGCGAAAAGGAGTCTGTACTCATCGGTCGAATGCTCTGCCGAGGAGGCTGCGTTGGCCGTTTCGACGGGCTTTCGTTGGGTTTTATGTGGAGATTTACTGTTTGAATGCTGGGGCGAGATGTCGCTCCGTGAACAGGGCGGGAATAAGATGATTGACTACCTTGTGGCCTACTGAAAAGAGAGAAAATATAAATAACACATTATGATGATATAATTTTTGCAAATTTGAATAACAAATCAATAATATTAATTAAGAAAATGATATATACATTAAAAACTTCTTCTGTAGAACTTCTAGTGCGAGAGGCTACATATTTTTGACTTTTATATGTCTAAATACTTTCCATTTAAGAGTACGATTGTAAATATAGCTAAGATCTTTATTTGTGCTATGCAGCTTATTGTAGATGTATATACATACGTATACAAGTAGTTTCGAGTTATAGGAAATTTCTATATAAAAATTCCACAATATTCAAAAAATGTATATCTGAAACATTATTTTTGGCTAAAATCAATAAATACACGTTTTTATAACATAAAGTATGTTACTGCATACTTATGCATTATCCCATAAGCTAACAAAAACTGTAAAACAAAATGAGAACTACTTTGAATTCTTTTAAATGAATTGTTTTCTCCCAGGGTTGAGAGTTTCGTTTAATTGTGGTAATTTTTCTTCTTTGAATAATATAGTCGTAATAGGTAAACTACTCGAATTTTATTAATATATAAAAATTAAAACAATTGTAAATTTGGGTGATAAAAAACTGATTTTTAAGATTTCTTGTATCACCAATTTCTAAGGATTGGTGTTCAAATAGATTGTTTTATAAACGAATATTTATACACACTTTTTGAAGTTGCGCACCAGGTTTTCAACAAAATTTCGCCACCAAGTTAATTTAAATTTATTAGGTTGCTCGAAAGCTTCTGAATAACTTAATAATATCTTAAATTGAACTGCTTAATTAATCTGTCATTTTAAAGAAGGTAGTATTTGGAATGTATATTAAACGTTTTCGGTATTATATTTGCCAAAATTAAATTCATATCGGAAATGTTAGTACGATTTTGCAGTAGCACAATTTACATTTAATTGACACATTGATGTAATATTTAATGGACCACTGCAGTAAACCGGAAAAATGTCAGTAGCATCGTAACAGTGTCGTCACATGTGTTTATGTTAAATTGTTAACTGTCTATAGACAACGTAGTTCTTATCACATTATAGTAGACAGCTTGTAGATTCTCAAAAGTACAACACGTCGGAAACAAAACTTCATCTTTTATATAACCAAACAAAATATAACAATATATATAAACTTCTCGTTCATTTATTAAACTCTACAGGGTGACAATAATCTACCCCTGTTATATGGGTAACTTTGTTATTATAAGAGTTACAGAGTCGGTTAAATTACCAAAGTTGGGCAGAATTTTGACGCGAATTTAATGCCATTTTTGAATTTGACCTAGATTTTCAACTTTTTTAAATATTTTAAAAATACTAAAAATGAACTATTTCTTTAATGTTAAATAATTCCACAACCATTTATGCTAGAACATAAATAAGAAATGGTTTTTGTAGATCTTATTACGTAGAATTCAAAAAAATTATCAAAAAAGTAATGGCGCTCTTGATTTTCGAGATATAAACTAAACTTCCATTTTTTGAAATAGCAATCATAGTTGGCGGTAGGCTCATTAAAAAGCTCCTTTTTTGCTGATTTCAAATATGTATGGGTCGTCCTATCTATTTTTGTTAGTTTGCTCAGGATTTACAAAAATAAAAGTATGACATCAAAAATTTATCTCTAGAAAGAATGGTGTGCCTTGGAATTGGAAAACAAATGATCTAACGACCTGTTTCGTTTGTTCTTATTAGTTGTCAAATTTAGTTCGCTGTTAATAATAATTACGACTACAATTAGGTGTTAGGTACATGTAAGTGTAAAGTTAATAACAATAGAAAATATGGTTTATTCTTCGGAAGAACAAAACGATGTGATATTTTGTTTCTACATTTCTAATCTCGATGCAAATGCAGCATCTGAATTATATCTACAAACATACATGGAAAGAAGACAGCCAGATAAAAGATTATTTGCAAAACTGGAAGCAAATTAAAAACTGTATGGATCTTTTTACAAACCAAAAGAAGCCAAAAGAAATATAAATGAAGAGACGGAAATACGTGTTTTAGCATACAATAATTTAAGCCGACTGCATCTGTACGGGAAATTGGACTCGAGTGTAACACATCCAGAGAAGAAGCACGGATAATTTTGAAACAAAATAACATTGTACCCAACAGATCTGGAAAGAAGATTAAATTGTGCTGGATGGTTTGTTCAAGAAAGTCGAAGAAACGAAGGGTTCTCTAAAACGATTCTATTTACTGATGAAGCAAAATTTACGAATAATGGATTATTTAATAGAAAAAAACACATTTACTGGGCGCAGGAAAATCCTCATATTACGGTTGAAAGTCGAGATCAACATGTTTTTTCTATAAATGTTTGGTGTGATTCTCGATACAAAAATACTTGGTCCGTATTTTTATGAGGAAAATTTAAATTCAGAGCGCTATTTATTATTTTTAAGAAATGAATTAGAAGGAATTTTGGACGAAGTTCCATTAAACCTAATACAGAATTTGAATTATTTTTAGCATGATGGGGCACCTGCCCACAATGCGCAAATTGTATCTAACTACTTATTAGAAAGATTTAATAACTGGATAGGTAACAGAGCTCCCATAGCATGGCCACCTAGGTCTCCGGACCTAACCCCACTCGACCTCTTTTTATGGGGAACAATTAAAGACAAAATCTATAAAGAGAAGCCTAATAATGTTGAAGAATTGAAAACTAAAATAAGAACCGCTGTTAGAGGAATTAGATATAACAGCTTATTAAAAGTGCAGAGTGAAATATTAAGACGGTGTCAGCTATGTGTCCAAGAAAATGGTGGTCATTTTGAAAGATTATTATTATGATTCATTTAATTTAGGTTCACGTAAATTTACCACTTCTTTAAATTTGTACTCGTTTATTTCAATCTGCTTCTACTCTCTTTCCCTTGTTCTAGCATTCTTCACGAATTTTGTTCTATTTTCGTTTATCTAGCCCTGCTTTCTTTGACTCCTTTTCCAGGGCGATAAATGTCTCCTAACCTGGCTTGGCTCCTGGCTTTATTACAATAGTATCCGCATAAGCGCAGAGTGCTGAAAGGGCATCTCCTTGTCTCACCCCGTTAGTTATTTCGAAGGTATCCGTTTGTTTTGACTGAATTGCTACTACTGCTTTGGTACCTTCAATGATTAGTTTAACAAGGCTTATCAGCTTTTGTGGTATTCCCAAATGACAGTCTTTTGATCAGTTCAGTTCTATTTAGGCTATCAAAAGCAGTACAATACAATACACGCTAAAATTATAGAGTTTCAGATTGTAGTAGTACATTATCTATTTCTTTATATAAATTACCTTTATAACAGAAACTTCTCTGTATTAATATACCACATCGCAGCATAGACATGTAATATTTAATAATGTGTTATACCATAGAAATTATCTGTCTTTTGAGAGATTATAATAAAATAGTTCCCGAAATTAACTACCCACAGAAAAGTAAGCATATATTTATTGATTGATTAATTTGTTATTGTACTATATTCCGCTGCAAGCTAGGAAAAACTGCCGCGGAAACGCCTTTACAGTGCATGCTTTTTCTCATCCATAAAAAAATTTCTTCAATAACTCAGCTACCTTAATCGCCAGATCCTAATTCCTAAACTTAAAATGGGACTAAAAGATGAGTTTCTTGAGTCGATGGAGGCTGCCAATATGAATGCGACATCAGGTCTGATATCCATACCAAAAGAACATTTCTTTGAGGTGGTAGTGTATATGTGCGGAAAGAAGATCTTTGAGGGTGATTAAGGTTGTTATCATGTATACTTTTAAATTAATGTGTTAAAGAAATCCCAGGATCCTTTTGGGTCTACGTCATATGTTAATTTGTATTTATCGTTAGTGATAACCTCTTTATCAACTTTTAATTTTGTCATAGGTATACATATAATGGTAACAGTATCGAGACCGTGTCGTTAAATATATTTAATGTTTAAACTTTATTCTAAATTTATTAATTGTTTATCTTGTTTAGTTAAAATTTATATTACTCTATAACTAAATACGATATTAATAAATTAAAATTTCAGTATTTACGGAAAAAGCTTGTATGGGAAACTTTTAATGAAATTGTCAAAATAATTCAAGTTTAATACTTTATTACTCAAAAACGACTTAAGATTTCAGCGTTAAACGATTTAATAACTAGTAAGATAATCACCGTACACCTAAATTTAAATGTTCGAATATCATTCTGCCATAATTTTAAATTAAATGTACATACACATGCTTGACACAGTTGATAGTTAGATAAGTTACATACAGTTGATTATATTTTTTCAATAAGAACTTAAGTTAAATACAGTCAAACTTCTATATAACGAAGTAGCTAAATTCTGACAAAAAATTCGCAATAGAGAAATTTCGTTATAGAGAATTAAGATTTTTTTGAAAATAAATTGAATACTATTTGTTTACATATGTAATACGAGTACATAAATGGACCCACTTCAAAACTGCTTCATCAACATCTTCGTACACACATGTTCTAGCACGTTTTGCCGCAGTTCCTACATCGATTCACGATTTTTTATAATGGTTGATAAACTGCTGGCAGGAATACCGAATATTCCTGCAATATCTTTTTTTAAACCTTTATCAACTTCTTGAAGCACTTTAATTTTTTCTGTAATGCTTAAACACTTTCGCTTCGTTATTTTGCGTAAACTGACCGTTTTTAAAACAGGCTTCTATTTCAATTTTCTGCTTTAAGGTGCCCATTAAGGAAAGACGCCATTTAAACATAAAGGGAGTCGTAAACTTGACAAAACATTTACAATTCGTGGAAAACTTTCTATGACTGTACCGGAAGAACTTATAATACACAATATTTGGGTACGAAATACCCAAAACCATTAAGATTTTCATAGATTTAATTTTTTTTAAGCTAAAAAATTCGTTAAATAGAAATTTAATATCGCTATTTGGAAACAATTTTACGTGTGTTTTTGGTTAAAGGTGCAGCGTGTAGTGCAAAATTTCGTTATATAGAGAAATTCGCTATATAGACGTTCGTAATATGGGAGTTTGACTGTATTTGTAATTCTGATAATATAAATTTTGTAATAGTTAGTTTTAATTAAGTTCTACAATTGTACTATTGTGTATTCTATTAGAAAATTTGCTGAACCTAACATTTGTTTAGTGTATTTGTTGATTTAGTTTTAGAACTTTATGGTTTGCGCTGCACAAAAACACTTCATATTAGATATATTAACATTACAGTAAACGTAGTATCGCAACGGAATTAAGTCCAAAGCTTGAAAGAGAAAAAAAAAGAAGAAGAAGAATTAGTATCGTATTTTAATTAAGTTCGATGATATTACAACTATTTACATCTTATCAATATTCTACATTAAATGGATAGTATTTATGATTTTTCAGTTCCACTGGGTCACTAACTCTTTTGCCACAATTTAGCGAATCTAAATACGCAACATCTTCATCTTCAAGTTGAAAATCAAAAATATTCCAATTCTCCGCTATTCTTTCCTTTTTTGATGATTTTGGTACAATTGAAATGCCAAGGCCAACCTAGAAAAATTTAATAACAAGTAATCGTACCGATCACTGGACAGTACTTACTAAGTATTTCAATACGATTTGTGCGGGTGATTTCTTGTATTTTTTACCCATTTCAATAACCTTAGGTTCCAAAATCGTGGGATTTGGAAATCCGACCTTTCCGAGACTAGAAATTCTTCCGAGAGGACAAAATCCGGTGACCACTATTCCTCGTTGTTTACAAAACGAAATCAGCTTCTTCTGGTTGATGTTTGGATTACATTCCACTTGATTTACTGTTGGTTTAATTTTGGAAACAGACAAAATCCTGTCAATTTGTTCAGAATTGAAATTTGATAAACCAATACTTCGGGATAACCCCAATTCAGATACTTTTTCCATGCCTTTCCAAGTTCCTAAATAATCAATGTCAGTGGCTTGCACATCCCCATTTTCGTTTATGGGTTTCAATTGATCACCTTCCTATTAAAAAACAATTAATAATTCCATAAGATTAAAAAAGAATAAATAATTAGCTTACCTTCCAACCAAAAGGCCAATGGATCAAGTACAAATCTAAGTAATCTAATCCCAAGTTTTCCAACGATTTTTTACATGTTGGAACTACTAAGTGTTCGGAATGAAAGGTATTCCATAACTGAAATAAATCAAGTCCAACATTTATAAATTGTTTTGCTTTCTCGTTTTACTAAATATTGAAGTACTATATCGGATATCAATGAATTAGCATATATCTACACTATTTTATTTATTTATTGAAATTATTAAATATTGATAACACTCAATATTACTTTATACATAAGGATATATAATCGATATTAATAAAATCAAAATATCACTTATGTTAAACCGGAAGTGACAATAACTTTCTTATGGTGAAAAGAGCACTCTATATATTTTTAGAAATTGAATTCCTCTTTGACGTCTGAATTCATTGATACATAAATACACATATCTTATTTAAATAAGGGTTTAAAAGAAAACATATCTGGCATAGAGTGTGTAATTTACAAACAATTTCTATACCTGATGAAAAAATTGGTATACCATCAATTTGCGGTGAGTGCAGAACAAATTAATCTCTACAGTCATCTGCATCAAATTATTTTACTAGAACTAAACAAATATTTCAGAAAGAACAAAGCAAGAAAGGTAAACATATTATTTCCGAAGAAACTGAAATAAATCTTCCAGCTTAAACAGAAATTAATCCTATAACATCAACAAAGATTACAGGCATTTGAGCATCTATTTAAAAAAAACAGTTTCCGCTCGTTTACATACCGACTGCAATCAGACATGTATTTGAATTATAACGAATGTTACTGTTATTGGATTTTAAATAACCATAATAATAACAACAACAACTTAGGTAATTGCCCGAAACAACCCTAGATTAATCAGCAATAGCAATTCGGACTTGAATAAATATTTTGCGTAAATACATAATTAGATCAATAGTTTTTGAAGAAACATTTAAGTGGCGAATAGTATCTCGAATTCCTTCTAAATCGAACAGAATTAAACTATAGATATATTGCCGTCGATAAATTTAAACAGAGTCTTTTCAACAGAATGCTACGCCAACTCACAATCTAGAACTATTACTACCTAAATAACACATTTGATGTTCATTGGACAGGGACTAGTAGATTACTAGTGGCCAGCTAGGATATCAGACTTCTACATTTTCTTTAATATTATTTACTGAATACAATCAAGCACCAACAAGTATATATATCGATTAAAGTATCAAAAGAAAATAGCGGGTGTTCGAAAATTCGTTTGGAGTTGTAACACAAACAATAACGAAATAAACGACATTAAGAAGCAAATTAATCAGTTATTTGTATTAGTAGAAAGACTAGAAAGCTTTATTTACGTTTAACTAGATATTTTATTATTTCCATTAGGTGCTACATCTACATGCTGCAATACATTTCTGAACTCTTCGTCTGGCACGATTCGATTCTGATTGGTCAACCAGCACCGGCAAGAATTTGGAGTAGGACATTTGGCACTACTACAAATCAAATTTTATGTACTTGGATGACACTAAATCTCGCGTTATGTTCATAGTGACTATTACACGAATAAAGATATATTTGAGCTTGGAGATCTACATTTCGATCGCAGTTGTTTGTAACGCTTTATTTCGAAATCCTTGACCCCCTAGAAAAACGGTGTGGTTTATAATATTACTCTTTGATAGGTCAGCTAATCTTGACACAAATTTGATTGTTTGATGTGAGTGTATTAGTCATTTGACATACGAAATATTAATATATAATAATAATAATAAAAGTCTTTATTTCCCAAAGGACATATTGCACATTTAACAAATAATAAGAAAAAATATTGGGATATAGTCAATGGATAGAATATTTCGAAGAGATGGATGAACAACGTCTTCCAAACAAAGCATTAAAATGTGACCCAAAACGTACAAAAGTCTTGAGAAGACCCAAAAAGAGGTGGAAGGAAACAGGAACAGGTCTAAGATGTAATCCACGAAGGAAATGACGACGACGACACTTCTTACGTACCGATTGGCAGTCTACACGAACACAGGATATAAAAAACATTTGGATCCGTGCATCTTGATGTTTTTAATATTAGTCATAGATAAATAGATGCAACGGGTTTAGTTTTTTATCACCTTAGCATTAACTATGACTCTAATTTGACAGCTGCCTGTCACAGGTTTACGGAATCTGAACTTTCTTTTCAAAAAAAAATTAAAAACCAAAATAATAACAGTAATATTGATGTGAATGTCTATGAAGTGTACGAGAAAGTACAAATTATTAAATAGCTGCATAGCGGTAGATCATTACGTGCAGCTCGAGATTTATTTGCAGTAACCTTCGAAAATCGACCTATCTCATGTATTAATACAATACTTTGAGGAACACGACTGTCTGTCTCCAACCAACCATAAAAGAACGTTACACCCAAGAAATATTAATCAAGAAATGCAAGAAGTAAGAAAATGTGCTGCTGTAGAAGTAGATCCACGCCAGTCTTCCAGAAATATTGCTCAAGATGCTGGTGTACGTCATAGTACTGTATTAAAAGTTTTAAGAAAAAGTGGATATCGCTCCTATAAACTATCGAAAACCCAACAAGTTTACCCAAATGTTCAAATTAGACGATTAGAATTTTGTGAGAATACAATGGAAAAATCGAACAATTACATAAATTTCCTGGGCAAAATTCTATTCACCGACGAATGCACGTTTCCAATAAATGGTCAACACAATCTATCAGTCTGTCGTGTCTGGTCGCTAAATAATACTCAAAAACATTTGATATTATCGATCTCAATATCCACCAAAGTTGAATGTGTGGAGATATTGGGTGGTAACATTATTGGACCATTTTTTATCGAGGGGACCCTAAATGGTCCAAAATATTTTGATATGCTGCAAAACGAAATCGTTCATGCTTTGCGTTAAGTTCCAAGGATCAGACTGGATGAAATTTGGTTCCAACAAGATAGTTGCCCTGCCCACAATACGATAGCACGACGGAAATACTTAGCAAATACATTTCCTAATCGTCTAACTGGAGCCGTAAGCACAATTCCTTGGCCGCCTAGATCCCCGGACTTGTCACTTCAAGATTTCTTCGTGTGGCCTTACATAAGTCGAAAATTTATGGATTTGAAGAAGACGCAGCTACCATACTGGAAGAAGTGCGAATTAAAATTCAAAATGCATTTGCAGCTATTACCCCACAGATGCTTGCTAATATGAGAGCCAGAGAGCAGAGGGGGGCAATTTATTCGAACATTTATTGTAAATAATATCTTGCTTCAGTTAAGTTCTTGGAAGTGCTAGTGTTGATTATTTAGTTGAATTTAACTTAAAATGTTGTTTCCGTTGTCCATTATTAATTCATTTTATTTTAGTCACTTATACCAAGACTTAATATGCAATGTTTTCGTCACTTCTTTATTCATTTTTGGAAAGCTATTATAATAGGTATTCCTAATGCAAAATGAAAAATACTTTTATGCTTGCATCTGTTAAATTAAATTGTATCCACGATAAATCTGATTTTTATTCTGGTGTCTTGAATACGTTAAATTTAGAAGCAAAAAATCATTTACTGATTTGTTTTGACATTAAAACAAACCCATATCTAGAGTTTTTCCTTATGCACACAATCATGATTTTGTTGTTAATAAAAATATCCTACATTTATCAAGGTGCATCGCGTGAACGTTAAATTGTTTTCGCATGTGTTATGTTCGCACTTGAAACCGCCAATCGGTAAAGCCATAGGCCATAGCCCATAACAGACTTTTTGAAAGTTTAGCCATTGAAAATCTTACGCATGTATACAACTGAAATCAGTCTATCAAAAACAGAATAGAGGGTCCTAAAACAGTTACCATAAGACTCCAGTTACCACGTTCATATTGTTTGATACTAGTTTTGGCAAACATTCGCAAGGAGTACTTTGTGGATGTAGTATGTGTTGTATACATGTATATAAATGTGTTGCATTTGTTTTTTGTTTATAAACCTTAACACGATATAAATTATCAAGTTACAAAATAATGGATGCCAGAAATGCATACAAAACCTTGCTGGTGATGAAAAGATCCTCACGTTTGACTGTACCGTCTTGAATTTTTTCACGAATGGCAGTCCCTATTTCTTCTTCGTTTTGATAAAAGTATGCACAATCAATATGCCTGTATCCAATACTAATTGCATATTTTACTGCTTCTCCAACTTCGTTAGCTGTAGACTAAAGGGTTATTAAGTAAATTTCAATTATTATAAAAGGTAAATGATGTAAACGCATTTCTAAAAGTTCCTACTCACTTGGTATGTACCAACACCTACGACAGGTATAGTATATCCATTGCACAATTTCAGACTTGGTGGCATCATGTTTATATACTGTTTAGGAATGTTTACTTGATTTATAGTGCTGGTAAAAAAGAAACTCAATCTTTCAAATCTTTTCAAATTTGTATAGCACTTAGATGTCATGTTATTTTAATTCTGGAATAGATAAACAGATTGAAGACGGAAACTGCACACGCGTACGCAGCATGATTTATAAATAAACATTAAAAGCCTGCTAGTAAGTCAGCCTTGAATTTTAATAAACATTTCAATTATTTCTCTATAATTACTTTTAAATTTCATTAAGAATATAGTTACTATTACTATTAAAAGTAGCCATAAGCTGATATTTTAAATTAAAAATGAGATGAACACATTTTAAGATAAGTACAGCGAGATTAGGTTACCTTGGATGACATTGACAGATTTTATATGCCGAAATCTGCAATGTCATCCAAGGTATCCTCAGTGACATTTCAGACAATTTGATTATAGACAAACTAGGTACTAAAAGTAAATCCAAAAGCAAGTAAATTTTCAGTGTAAGCACCCAAACGCAAAGAGATGCTTGAAAAACCGCAACCTAGATCACCTCCATTCAAAACTAAACCAAACTTTCATTTAGAAAATAATTGCAATCGTATTTTTTAACAAATCCTTATTGTTCGCGTTTTTAATCAAGTTGTTATATTCGCAGAGAACATTTATTTCTATAGAAACGTCGTTTGTGTTGAATTAATCCTATACATTTATTTGTAATAAACTTTTCTACATTATTTAAACAACATTTGAACTAAAATTTCAAAATATGTAAGCTACAGCTTTTCAATTTGTTATTTTCTGGGTTTTTTGATTATAGGTATAAGACCCGTTGGGAAACAGGCAATTGACAGTCTCTTGAACTCAATTTTGGCCTAGCATACACGTAATACTATTTGCTTGCTTGCTTTGAAAGAGCGAGATCTAGGACGCGGTTTTCCAAGCATCTCTATGCACTTAGGCCACATTTGGCCCATTGTACACTCTAACTAAGAATTTTGCCTATCTGGGGTAATTCCAACTCCAGTAGCGATTTTTAACGTGTCACGCATCGCAGTGGCACGGGACCTACGGCTTTACTTCTTATCCGACAGAAGGCGCATTTTCAGATTTTTCCCCGCTAGAAAAATCTCGCCGACCTTGCCCAGGTTCGATCCCGCGTCCCTCGGATCTAAAGGCAAATGCGCTAACCACTAGACCACCGAGGCCGGCAATACTATTTACTATCCATAAAATCGATTCATTAAATAAGAGGATTTGAATTCGGATAAAAGCAAAAATTAATCTGAAAGTAATATTTTGTTCTATAAATTTGATTTTTGTTAGTTCATATTCCCCTGTAAGTAAAAACCACAATTCTAAGAGAATTTTAAAAATAATGAAAATATCCTAGGATTCAACAGAAGATACTCGAAAGTTTGGAAAATTATTTGGTAATAAGGTGGTGGTTATTCATTTTTTAAATTTAATTTTAGATTCCTTAACAGAAAATCACTCCATATTTTAAATGAAATGCCACTCCAATCCCGAAAAAGATATTAAGTTTGGAATTTTAAAAATTATACCTCTTGCATGACGTCATCGTCTTTTTTTTATAGTGACAGTATAAAAACTGACAGTACTGCTTTTATTGTCCGTGTATTTACGTTATACAATGTATACAGTGTAATCTAAAAGAGGGCACGTGTACCCCGGTGTATCCCGTTGATTGAGAAGTAACTTCTCAATCAACGATCCCGTTATTATCAACAATACGTTCCGTTGTGATTTTTATTTCTTTCCCCTCATCCATTCCTTGGATTTCTCTTTTGTCAAATTCAAATTCAACAACGTGCCTCTTTTTTCTACAACTGTTTTAAATGTAACAAAATGCAATAACTTCAGTGATGCTTCTTTAAATGTCATCTGTATTGTAAAGTAACAAAAATATTGTTTATTTTTAATATCTTATTTAACTCAATCGCAAAAATAACCTCTATTATATTTTAATCATTTTAATTCATTGGCAAGACTAATCTTTTGCAGATCCCCCATTTTTTTACGACCTCTTGAAGCCTTGTTGGTATAGAATTTATTAAGTTTTGAGAATTATATACTTTTCGTAGCGGTTCCGGCACCTTTTTCAGTATCCGTTAAAACGTGAAACGGTTTTAATTTGACTGACAATAGGCGACAATAAACAATAACTAATATCAAGGCGTTGTACAAAGCCATATTCACAAAATAAAATAGTATTGACCCAAATTTTTTGCATTTAAGTGAACAGGTTCACTTGTGCAATACAAAAATTTACACCAATGTAAACCGTAATTTACTACAAGAAAAGTCTTCAAAAGTTCATAAAGGTAATTTCTTTATAAAAAAAAAGACTATACAAACATTTTTATTTACAAATACCACAGTAAGTTTAATATTCCCATGCTGTTTGAGATATCTTTGCACGCCACTGGAATTAATCAAGGGCACATTAAGTAGTAAGCGGACAAAAAACATCGGTATGAAGCGGCACCTTCAATTATTTTGGATCGCACTGCATAACTTACAATTGCATGGCGCCCGTGTATTGTATAGTGTTTTCTGGCTTTAATGATCTAGAACAGGGTTTCTTAAACGAGGGGTTCCGACCCTTAGAAGGTCGCGTAAATATTATTGGGGGTCGCAAAAACATTTGAAAATAGTAGGGCTAGAATGAAATATCGCGTTGGAGTACGTACTGACGGTGCAGCGACAATAACTAAAGCTAAATTTACAAGCAATAAAAAATATTACTTTCACTCACTGCGTATACGGAAATTTTTGATTTTGTTGCCGATATGCTGAAATTTGATTTGATTAAGCGGATCACAATATTGATCATTTGGTATGCTTTGAAAATAATTTTAGACATATTTCCCACAGGAATTAGACAACAATCAATAGAACTGATTGGAGACGGTGGTTTAAGTAAATAAACTTTGGAAAACCCCTTACCACCACAATATTTAGAACACTTAAATACGTATTTGGCCCATCTGCCATCTTCAGTAGGAACTTGAACTAACTAAGGTAACTTGGAAATGTTCATTGGACTTCAATTGTTAGCTTGGTGAAGGACTTACCTCCGAAGATATTCCTCAGGCAACTTACTTTAGTTCATTCAAGTTCCTATTGAAGATAGCAGCTTAGTTGATAAAAATACGTATTTAGGTGTTCTAAATATCGTGATGGTAAAAGGTTTTCCAAAGTTTATAGAAAACAATCAATTTGATTGGATCCAAAAACCATTTATCGTGGAAGAAGGCAAACAATTTCTCGTTGAAAGCTCTGGAAGAAGTTGTAAAACTTTCGTGACATTCAAATTGCTCATGAATTTTCAAGAAAAAACAAGATTTGTCGGCTGAGTGTTAAAACAGGATTTCCAATACTGCAAAAATTAACGATGGCAGCTCTTGTGGCATTTGTTACCACCTATTTGTAGAAATCGACATTTTCAACGTTAAGGGGGCACTTGAAACGAAATATGGCTCAAATCTTAACAACGCCAAAATTACTTTAAGACCTATGACGAATATTAGGCCACGATTTGAATTTTTGTGTCAAAAGCAGCAATCTAGCAAAACTACTACTTTTATGACATGAAGGGAAGGGTCATCAAAAAGTTTGTTGGATACGATGTGAAAAAAGTTTGAGAAACCCTGATCTAGAATGTAATTGCGGTTTTAGGTTAGAATGTTTCCTCTTCTTGGACTTATAACACCAAATTTTCACTGTCAAACACTTCCTTTATACAGGGTGATTCACGACGAATAGTAAATATTTTAGGGATGATAGTTTGGACTATTTTGAGTAAAAAAGTTCATATAAACATATGTCCAATTCTCAATAATTACGGATATGTAGCTGTTTGAAATTGGCGGGTACAGAAACAGATAACAAGCATTCAGCACTTTAAAAACAAGTGAGTGTGTGACATTTGAAGCTGTTTATTATCATAGACATTGTTCGCAAGTGTTTTTTACAATGCCGCACGTCTTTACGCCTTTCGAATATGCCGATATGGTATTTGTATGCGGATTTTGTGGTGGAAATGCTCTTTTCGCTAGAAGACAATACGTTAGACGTTTTTCCAACCGCAGAATACCAAATTGCAGGGTCTTCACTCATGTGTTCAACAAACTGCGTTTGACTGGTGCAGTTCCTAGCAGTCGTATTGCTTATGAACGTGCAAATGTACAGAATTTGAACGAAATAGAAGGCATTCTTCAGTTAGTAGAACATAGTCCTTCAACAAGCACAAGAAGAATTTCTACACAAATCGGTGTTCCACAAGCAACAGTATGGCGAACATTACATTTTCATGGCTTGTACCCTCTTCATCTACAACGTGTAGGTACAACACTTTCATCCAGGAGATGAAGCCAGACGCTTGCAATTTTGTAGGTGGGTAATTGCTATTCGCAAATTTCACTCGAGACGGTATCAACAATAGCAGTAACTCACATCGGTGGTCAGAAGAAAATCCTCATGCCACTGTTGAAACAAATTATCATCAACATCGCTTCTCGGTAAATGTGTGGTGTAGTGTCATCGGCAATCACTTGATTAGGCTTGTGATATTACCGAATCGTCTTACAGGCCCAATTTATCTAGACTTTTTGCAAAATCAGCTTCAACTGTTATTAGACGATGTTCCTTTGGCTACAAGGATGGTCATGCACTTCCAACATGACGGAGCTCCTAGACATTCTAGCCGTCAAGTGACAGATCATGTATATGAAACATTCCCAGAACCATGGATCGTGTTCTATGCTCGTGTTCATTGGCCACCTAAGTCGCCATATCTTACCCCTTTAGATTTTTGTTTATGGGGTTGTATGAAAAGCGAAGTATACAAAAAAATAGTAAACACAAGAGAAAAATCGGTCGCTCGCATTATGAATAGTGCTGCTCTCATAAACGAACAACTCAGAAGAGCTACACACACTTATGCCGACAGAGTTAGAAGGTGTATTGAAGTTGGTGGTGGTCTTTTTGAGCATTTGCTTTAAACTGTTGTTGTTTTGATTTATTTTGTTGTAAATAAATGCAATAAATAAGTGATTTGTCTTTCGTTAATTCGCTTAATGATACTTTTAATGGGTAATATCAAAACAGCTTCATATCCGTAATTATTGAGAATTGGACATATGTTCATATGAGCTCTTTTACTGAAAATAGTCCATACTACCACCCTCTAAAATATTTGCTATTCGTCGTGAATCACCCTGTACACATAAGTAAACATCGCTAATGAAACAACACAGAAGCGACAACAAATTAGTCAGGTGTCAGAGGAGTATGACGTTATTTATTTTTTTTTATTTAGTTATTTAATTACTATTGTGCATATGCACTTTGTTGATAGAATTACACAAAATTTAAAAAGTGGTTATTAAATTCAATGTTATATTCCGGGTTTGAAATTGAAAAGCAAATATTAGCTTTCTAACATTATTTAATTGAAGTTTTATAGAGCACTAGTGTCAAACTATAATCATTAAAAACAGACGATATTGCTTACTATTCTAAAGAACAATACAAAAAAATCAACAAATATTTGTTACCGTTACTAACGCTGCTTACGTTCGTATGTATTTTCTACAAACAATAAATTTCATAAATTATTAATTAATAAAGGTAATGCAATATCATTAATAATTTCAACAGATTTTGTATTAGGCCTTAATTGCTAGAAATTATTAGTAATACTGTATTTACTCATTAATAAACATTAATTACAACCAAGGCAAGAAACAATTGACAAATACAAGAAATGTATTATTTAAACTTAAGGAAATTTCTTAATTTTATTCGTTATTTCGTTTTAGTAGCAGAAAATTATTCATTATTCTCTTATTTACTTGCGAAAAATTTATTATTTCAAACTTATCCACATGATAAAAAATACTTTAAGTTAATAATATTCGAATATTTTTATTACTAAAATATGGAATACTTACAGTATAGTATTATCATACAAGAACATTTAGAATTATGTGTGCATTTTTTTGTTTAAACTATGGGCACTGATTTTGTGCCGAATGAATTCACAGTAATAAATCCCATGATCCCTATCTTCTGATTTTTAAATTACCTAATTCTAACTAAAATTTTCAGTTTAACAGAAGATGCGTATGTTTAAAATTCTAAGCCATCTTCAAAGGGATAATGTGGTAAACCTTTCAATTCCATAGCATGAACCGCACGTCCATTACAGTTGAACATATCAATTACAGCAATTTCTTCGGGTGTTAATTTAAAATCGAATATATCAATATTTTGCTGAATTCGCTTTTTATTTGACGACTTGGGTATTGGGACGACGCCAATTTCAATCAAATACCGGAGAATCACCTGAGTCGGAGTTTTTCCATATTTCTCGCCAATTGCGACAAGTTTTGGATCATCCATAGATAATACGGGATCTCCTGGTTTCGCCCAGGGTCTGGTAGGTGATCCAAATGGGCTGTATGCTGTTATAACAATATCGCGATCTTTGCAGAATTTTATTAACTTCTTTTGGTTCAAGTTGGGATGAACTTCCACCTGCGAATCAAAAGGGCATTTTTATAACATTCTTTCATCAAAAATGTTTGTGATTCACACCTGCAGAAATTTGTAAAATATTGTTTCAACCCCGCATACATTTAAAGTATTTCTAATCATATATCATTTAGAAATGAAACAATTTGATTCAATGCTTTGGATTGCAGTTCGAACAATAAATCAAATACTTATCGTTATGAATCATACGCATGCCCCTTGATTTTCAAAACAAAGATGTGTAAACAATTTGCTAGAGTACGTACAAGCCAAATATAACACAAAGAACACTACAAGAATTGCCGTACTATGAGTAATCTACATACCTGATTCACGACAGGCTTAATAGTAGCAGCATTCAATACTCTTTGTATTTGCTTGCTATTAAAATTTGACAGTCCAATTCCTCTCGTGAGGCCCAATTTTACACATTCCTCCATGCCCTTCCACGTGTCAACGTAGTCATAATCAATTCCAACGGCATTAGCAAAAGGAAATGAAATGTTTATCTCTCCAATAGATTTTTGTGCCACTGGCCAATGTATCAAATACTGATCAATATAATCAAGCCCGAAATTATCAAGGGACTTTTTGCACGTTGCAACTACTTGTTCTCGTTCGTGGAAAGTATTCCAAAGTTTGGTAACAACGAAGATATCTTTACGTTCGACAGCTCCTTCGGCAATTTTTTCACGAATTGCGTTACCAATTTCAGCCTCATTTCCGTACAGCAAAGCGGTATCGAAATGTCGATAGCCCAGATCGATGGCATCTTTTACAGCTTGCTCAACTTCTCCTGGTGCTGACTAAAATACCGAAACATATAGTTAGAAGAAATGTATACAATATATAAGTGTAAAAAATATACTTGGAAGAAGTTCCAATAATTAATTCTGATCGTTTTATTTTTATATAGTTCTGAAGTTTTAATTTCATTTTCACGAGTAATCAATTGTCATCTGTACTTGAAACTTGATAGATTTAAAGATTCATGAGTTAACAATTTCTGTTTTATTACTAGGATGGTCTGATTTTTAATTATCGACATACCGCCACACCAAATTATTTCTAGGTAAACATTTTTCTGTTATTTATGGTGACATATCTCCAAGAATACAAATACTTTCAAGGATATCATATTTACTCAAATAAACCTAAATACTGTTTTTACAAAGTTGATGTAATGGAAACTTGGACAGTAAGCAAAATGGAGAAAAGAAAGAAGTATTTGAAATGTTGTGATATAGGAGGGCTCTCAAGTCAGCTAGGTGGAGAGAAAAACCAATGAAGAAGTGTAGTGGAAGAAAGGTAATTATGGAAACATAAAAAACCAGAGACCAAATGATGTAACATGTATGTACTAAGCAGAGAGTGATTACTAAAAGCAATCTTAGAAGGAAAAGTAGAAGGAATAAACCCGAAAGGAAAGCCTCTTTGGCAGTATATGAAACAAATAATCGAAGACACAGGAAGTGGAAACTTCCAGGAAATGAAAAGAAATAAATGATGTAACATGTACGTACTACGACGAGTGGGATTACTCAAAACAATCATAGAAGGAAAAGGATAAGGAACAAACCCGAAAGGAAAGCCTCGTTTACAATATATAAATCAAATAATCCCAGGTACAGGAAGTAGAAACTACCGGGAAATGAAAAGGAAACAAATGATTTGACATGTACGTACTACGAAGAACGAGATATCTAAAAACAGTCATAAAAGGAAAACTAGAAGGAACAAGCCTGAAAGGAACGCCTCGTTTGCAATATACGAGTATTAAACAAATAATTAGATACAGATACAGGAAGTAGAAACTACCAACAAATGGAAAGAAAGACCTCGAATAGAGAAGATGGGCTGCTGCTGCAAACCAGTCTGGGAACTGAACCTGAGCAGGAGGATAATGTAAAAATATTTTGATATCTAAGAATTCTGCAGAAATTTAAAGCAGATTAATATTGCGGGAGGCTATATTTACTGAGCAACTGCGTCACCCCCTTCACCTACTTTATACTTGTATTTTATTTATTAAACTTTACGGATCACTGATCAGTCACTTATAGCACAGTAGACCTACGAATGTAAGCCCACATGACTTAATGTATCACTTCTACATGAGATTGTTTTCCAAAGAGACCAAGACTATAATCTCTTTATTCTTGATTTTAGCCCATAATAAACCCTATATATTACAGTATTTACCACGGTAGTCACAAACTGCATGGAATTTCCATTCTCGTGGAGTTAAACCGTTTATGAATACAAAAAAGAACTGATAAGCGGCATGGAAACATAAAAGATTAACTAAACTTTTGAGTGGTTTGAAACTTAGATTTGTACACAAGGCTTTTGAATTTTGCTTTGCAATTTTGTATAAAATAATATCCCATGATGATATAATTTTTAAGCAGCTGCAAACGAAAAATACCTACTCAATCAAGGTAAGACATGATTTACAGAATTTTAAAAGTGTAATACGGAAAGCATCTAGTAGATACAAATTTATTAATGTGGAAAATTTCAGTAGTAGTGCGTGTTTATTCTTTTTCGAAAAAATAAATTAAAACCCGAACAAATATATTAAGTTAAATTTAAACACATCGGGTATGGTTTCGGTCATTTGAAATATGGCTTTTTAAATGTTTATCGAGTGCCATTGAAATTCAAAAGTTTTTTGAAATCACAATGAACTTGAAGCTCCTCCCTCATCTAAACCACTTGAACAATGGACATAGCCGTTGCACTACCAGTATATAATCACAAAGGCCGACACTGCGTGGGCTCAACACGAAAAATTGCGACTTTCAAAAGAAATTATATACCATTAAACTAGAAAAGACTCTCCCATTTAAGAAAATATGATATGTCGGGATTCAAATAAAAAATAAAGCTGCAGCTTCGGGCCCTTTTTATGAAAGGCTGTACACGTACCCCTCCACTGTGGCACCTCTGTGATCTGTTTAATATTTGTATTGTTTTTATTAAACAACTAATCAGCCTGTAGAGCTAGGAATTTCAAGCTTCATAGTCAACTTCATTAGAAATAGGGTTGAAATTAACCATAATAGATTTAGATTTAGCTCCAATTTGTTTAATTATTGGAAAACAACAATTAACATTAGTGATTCTGAATCGACACCCAGATTACGGTTCATAAATCACCTAGCAATCGAATGCACTCAGGTATATAAAACCAAAGTTAAATACCTCCCCCATTTTTACAGTAGCCTATCTGTATATGAAGTATTCAGATTATTCTAATGACAATTTGATACCTAGAAATTACTTTTTAAGGAGAAATCATTTACTATATTTTGAATAAATATACTGACAGAGCGTGGAGTTTGAGTTGAATTCATAAAAAGATTTTTCAAGTTATTTGAGTACCTGTACGTATCAAACGTGAAACAACTTGCCTTTTTGTACAAGGCATTTATATACAATATGGTAAAATGAAACTTTACGTACTTGCCAAGTACCTAGTCCTAACATAGGGAACTTCTGTCCATTATTCAGAGTAATTATTGGCGCAGCCATGCTTTCTGGACAAATCTTATTGTGCACCTAGTACCGACTAGTACTTGCAACGGTGTTCTCACAACTGCGCTTGCTATACTTAATAAGTAATGAACTGTGACTAATAATCGAGGATTATATAATGATTACTTAGCATACATGTCACGATAGCGCTTAGTTCTAGCGCTCGATGAATGAAAAGGAAAGAAATATGCAACTTTAATTACTTGAAATTAGCAAAACTCGATTTCGAACGATATTAAATGCTAAATAGCATTGGCCACACCTCAGTTGGTTTTTGCAATATTAACTGAATAATAAACGCCATTATAATAGGATACTAATAAAGTTCTAAATATTATATAATATTATAGTGATAGTAACAATAATATTGATGAATATACATTTCTTGATTATTTAAATTTTTTTGTTTAAAAATCAGAAAAGATTTGTTTTGTATTTACGTGTCATGCTTGCTTGCTTGCTCTGAAAGAGCGAGATCTAGGACGCGCTTTTCCAAGCATCTCTATGCACTTAGGCCATATGGCCAATTGTACACCCTACCTAAGAATTTTGCCTATCTGAGGTAATTCCAACTGCAGTAGTGATTTTTAACGTTTCACACATCGCAGTGGCACGGAACCTACGGCTCTACTTCTTATCCGACAGAAGGCGCATTTTCAGATTTTCCCCTCTAGAAAAAGCTCGCCGACCCGCGTCCCTCGGATCTAAAGGCAAACGCGCTAACCACTAGACCACCGAGGCCGGCATCTACGTGTCATAGAAACATGTAAATGTTGCGTGTGGTCTTACTAGGTGCTTCTCCCGATGAGGCACTGATTGAAGTATTTTACATAAAATGCCGATATTTCAATATATGCCAACATTTTTGCAATAACTCCGATGAACATATCTATATTATTAAAAAAGTATGTTAATATTAATCTGTAACATTTCTAGCCATAGTACAATGTCTCCCTAAATGCTGTACTAATTTATTTGTACTTACGTATCGCATAAAAGGTTCATTTTTCAAAAAAAAGTTATTAATTTTGAACGTTCATCTGGAAAGCAGGGCACATTTCAGATTTGTGTTTAATTATTTACGATATTTCTATTTTGTACGTGAAACCTTTCAGCGACTTAAACAGCAAAAGTACCTATTTATAAAGAGCCTAACTTCAACAATTGAATCGATACAGTGCTGTAATAGGTACCTAATGCTTTTTTTGTACCGGGCGGGCATAAATATCTGTGATCCTGGTAGCCATGGAATTAGCTACTTATAAATGTTGGTTAGCACTAAGTATCGTATAGCCGGCCTCGGTGGTCTAGTGGTTAGCGCGTTTGCCTTTAGATCCGAGGGACGCGTAATCGAACCTGGCTGACGTCGGCGAGATTTTTCTAGCGGGGAAAAATCTGAAAATGCGCCTTCTGTCGGATAAGAAGTAAAGCCGTAGGTCCCGCGCCACTGCGATGTGTGACACGTTAAAAATCACTACTAGGTAGAGTTGGAATTACCCCAGATAGGCAAAATTCTTAGTTAGGGTGTACAATAAGCCAATGATGGCTGCAGTGCTTAGAGATGCTTGGAAACCCGCGTCCTAGATCTCGCTCTTTCAAATCAATCAATCAATCAAGTATCGTATATTTCAATTACAATAATTATCTAATATGTAATGTAATAAAATGCAAGGTAATTTTTGGTTTTTATTTTTTTAGGTATTTTATAACAAATGTTGAAAATGATGACCATTTTCTGCAATGCAAAGCTGAACTCGCCTCTTTCTGCTTTCAAAAATATTCTGCAACATTTGTATTGCAACAGTCGACGATGGCTTCCCTCAGCTCCTCTAGATTGTTAATTTGCCTTTTAAAAACGTTATCTTTAATGTAAGCGAAAATTGAAAAATCACAGGGCGTAAGATCAGGTGAACGTGCTGGGAAAGGCTGATCTTTGAATCTACTAATAATACTATTGCCAAACGTTTGCCTTATAAACTCCAAATTTTCTCTGATTGTATGCGCCGTTGCGCCATCGTGTTGGAAATAGCCGTAATTTTTTTCATCGTCATCAAGTTCGTCAAAGAAATTTGCTAAAATTTCTTCCCGGTAGCGTCGTCCATTAATAGTGTTATTAAAAAATATAGGCCTAATCAGTCGTCTTCTGGATACAGCTACCAAGTTTTTCAGGATGAAGCAGTGTTTCCATATACTGGTGCGCGTTCTCGGCACTTCAAATGCGAAAATTCTGAGAATTTACATATCCAGATAAGGTACACCAGGCTTCGTCGCTGAAAGAGGTTCTATCTAGTAACTGATCATTAAATGTTTGCTGGAACCATTGACAATAATTTAGACGTGTTGCAAAATCCTGAACATGTGGTTACTGAAATGCAGAAATTGTATACGGATGTAATTTTAATTTAGATTTTAATATCTTCTGGCAAGTAGTTCTAGGTACTTCTGCTTCAGCTGACAATTTTCGTGTCGAAAAGCGGGGGTTTTCAGTAATTCTTTCTTGAATGTCATCCACAATTTCTTGGTTAATTTGGGGCCTACCTGAACCTTTTCGTTTTGTAACGCTACCGGATTGTCGAAACCGTACAACAGTCCTATTAATTTTCTGTTGCAGAACATGGTCATCATGGTGGTAGGTAAACTGGGCTCTAAATTCTTCGACACATGCTTCCATGGAATATACCCACTCATTATCATTATTGGTACCATTTCTAAAATACGACTCGATTATAAAAATATCCCGTTCTAACTCCATTACTTAATGCAATCTGTCATAATTTTGATAGATGTCAGTCAGTCAGTCAGATGTCAGATGTTGTTGAATGTCAGTTTAGTTTAGTTGGATTCATCACTTTTAATGAGCGATGTTCATTCCAAAGGTAACGTGATAACAGATATTTATGATCACGCGGTATAATGTGGGGTGTTCACAAACTGTAAAAACTAAAAATATTTTTGGAGTGTATATGACTCGATAAAGTTAAAAAGTCTCAATAAATATTTTTCGCAAATGACCCGTTTTAGAGGATATCTCCAATGTTGTGTAGTTTACTAAATTACATTTCTTTAAAATCGTTGATGTTCACTATTCTCATAATGGGATAGGTGTAATAAATAATAAAACTTCAAGGTCGAATCCCACACAAAACTTTAATAAATGAATTAATTAGCGTTTAACGTTTTCGGGACGTACTGTGGCCCATTTTCAAAACAAAAATCCAAATATATGAAACTTAAACAAAAGTCGTTGTCGACTTAAAATATTTAGTGTAATCAACTAAACTAAAATAATAACTGGGGGAGAATGCATTATCCAAAAAAAACTTAACACTCAAAATACCAATAAGGTGAAAAAGGCGAGGTGAGGGGCTTTCGCCTTTTTCACCTTATTGGTATTTTGAGTGTTAAGTTTTTTTTTGGATAATGCATTCTCCCCCAGTTATTATTTTAGTTTAGTTGATTACACTAAATATTTTAAGTCGACAACGACTTTTGTTTAAGTTTTATATGTTTGGATTTTTGTTTTGAAAATGGGCCACAGTACGTCCCGAAAACGTTAAACGCTAATTAATTCATTTATTAAAGTTTTGTGTGGGATTCGACCTTGAAGTTTTATTATTTATTATATTTCTTTCATATTTTACACTTTCTTCAAATCTCTGTGTATATAGTAAGAGCGGCATTCTGCAAATAAAGTTATAGCATAGGCTAATAAATACCTAGACGTCTGGCCAATGTATTCATTTTATGGGTTAGTGTGGGACCTGTTCTAACAACGGCGCCACCGTCGGTCACAATGTCGTAACAATCAGCGCGCTACGTCCTGTCAACATTATGAACTGAGTGAGAACTCAGGTACCTAGGCACGTCTTTTCTCACTGCAAAATTAAAGCTTATAGATAAGGCACGTAGATAAAGATTTCAAATTCCCCAAAGCATTCCATTTCAGGTAAAAAGGTTTTGTTTACATCAGACATGATATTACACATTGTAAATGATGCTAAAGTGTTGGTAGGTATGAAGTACCTCCATGTTTTCTTGGATTAATGCAGTCGGCAAGGTCAACTTTTAATTTACTTTATAATAATTTAAAAATTATTTAAATCGGGACGCCTTAGAAATTTTTTTATTAGTAATACGGAATAAGGGGGGTTTTAATCATAACTCTACTTCCAAATCCATGAGATTTAGACACTTGTTTTGCCAAAATTAAAAACATTCGTGTTAAGTTCTAATTGCGAAGAAGATGAAAGTGATTTTATTTATAACAATTATCACACGCACGTTTTCCAATATAGGTACCTGCATCATGTCGTCTTTTAGAATACGTGAATCTGAACATCTTTATAAAACGTCATTAAATCAAAATTAGCAAAACACTTCGCCTGGACTTTCCCATACTTTAAACTGTCCCACAAATCATGTCCAATTTTTTTTCCCTATTCGGATTTTTTTCAAAAGTTACCGTTGTGTTAGACTCTACATACGGCCTTACATATGAATTTTCATAAAAATCTGATACCCCGTTTTTGAATAACGGGGCACTAAACTCAAAATTTATAAACATTCTTATAAGGCCCCGCAGGCAACCTACTTTAAAAAGTAAAAAACAATTTTGTAGTCAATCGGATTAACGGTTTGTGAGTATTTGGGCGTTAAAGTCGCAATCATCAAAAAATCGTAGCGGCCTTAATTTTGAAGCTAGAAAGTTCGGCAAAAAATCATTCAGTTTTTATTAGGGCCTTCTATAACATCCCGGTTTCAAAATTGTAATTTAAAATTTCATCAAAATCTGACCAGCCGTTTTCAAAAAATATATTCACTTTCAAAAATTATACCAATTTATTTAAGAAGTATATTGCAATTAGTAATAGGAATAAAAGGCCATGGAAAAAAAGACAAAAAAAAACCAAAAGAAAAAAAGACGGAATAAAAAGCAAAACTGAAAATCAACCTTTTACAATTGCTAAAGTTAAGTGAATACCTTGTTTGAAAAATCTTAATTTTTCTTACTTAATGCAAAAGAATTTTTTTTGAAAAGTTTATTATAGTAATGTATACGAGTATAATATACAGATTTTTATGTGCACAAATAAATAGTTCTATCAATTGCATAACACAGTTGAGTTTAAGAGTAAAGTATAAGTAAGGCATAAAGCTTTTAAGTGAGGCAAGTAATAAATAGTCTCCATTAGAGAGATTAAACAGAATTAACTTAAGAGATAAAGATTACCAATGTTAAGAAATTATTCCTGTATACATATTTATTACAATTGCAATTTATTATTTTATTTTCTGATTGGCATTTATACAAATAAAGTAAATTTCATTAATTTACATTACATACCGAGGTGGAGAACAACAAATTCGCGGCTCAGGCAATGATCAAATAATGCTTGCTAGGTCTTTTCTCAATGCAAGATTATTTATAGATAAGGCACGTTGATAGAGATTTCAAAATTACCCCAAAGGTCATTACAGGTAAAAGAAGTTTTTGTTAACATAATACATTAGACATGATCTTATTATATATTGTAATTATGCTAATGACAATGTAATTGCATCTTCCATTTAGAAAAGCTCTGAATGTAGATTATGTTCTATGTTCTTCTAACTACCAAGCAAACTTTGTTATCCACTGGACACTGATCAACTTAACTGATTGTGATTGTGTATCCCACTCTACTTTGAAAAATATTTTCAATTACCTATTACAAAACGTCAGTTTCATTTATGACTTGCAGTCATTTAGTTCACAAACATTGCTAACAGTTAATGCACTCTAGTACACGCACACTTCGTTCGTTCGTGTTTCTATTAAAATATTTTTCATCAATGAAAATGAGCGTTCAACGTCGCATGACGCAAATTTGTATATAGGATGTTGTTTTGGTTTTAAAATCATCAACTTTCTCTCCACAAAATACTTTAGTAGTTTGAACGTGCTTAACTTGGCAGTGGTTAAACAGCCTGAAATTTTATATTGCGAATTTATATCAAGGACTTACTAACCTGCCTACTAATATACGGAAAACACAGTTTACCTAAAATCCGGGCTTTAGTGATTAGTTAATTTGGTGACTGCAATTCAGTAATGAAGAATATGCACATATATTTTTGTGAATGGGAAATAATAATGAATGCAACTGTTTAAAACACAGAATTTTAGACAAATTTACAATTCAGTTGTTTTTCGCTGCCAAGCTCGTATTCCGCGCTGAAGGCGGCCATTTCGAACAATTGTTATGATTAAACTTTTTTATTATTCGTTTTTTGACATGTAAAAATGAAAAAAAAAACATGAACATTTATTATTCTTCTCCGTCATCCTATAGAAATTTGAAAAAGCATGGAGTGGTTCTTCCCGGAGTGTCGACTTTACAATCCTACCTTAACAACATTATTGTTTTGCCAGGATTCTCAGACGATGTGTTTTTGCGAATTACCAAAAAAGTTAAAAAGTGGACGCAAGAACAACGGCTGTGCGTCTTAATGTTCGACGAAATAGCGCTGAAAAAAAATCTAGATTACAATAAGAAGCATGATTTTGTTGAGGGCTTCGAAGATCTTGGAGAATTGGGCAGAAGAGAAGAATATGCTTCAGAAGCACTAGTTTTTATGGTGACCGGATTACAAAACAGATGGAAAATTCCGTTGGCATATTTTCTAACTGCAAAATCTACAAATTCAGTAGATTTAAAATCTTTAGTTCAAATGTGTTTAAAAAAACTAAAACAGTGCGGTCTTATTGTCAAAGCTGTCGTTTGTGACCAAGGATCTAATAACAGGTCAACCATATGTAAACTTAATATTAAAGCAAACACGCCTTTTTTAAATATCCAAAATGAGAAAGTATACTTTTTTTATGATGTACCCCATCTTATAAAAAGTATTCGCAACCAGTTATTAGCACACGATTTTGTCATAGATAAAGAGTTGGTTTCGTGGAAAGTGATTAAAGATTTGTACAATTTAGATAAACAGAGCGGAACAGCCAGATCATTGCCAAAATTGTCGGATATTCACATTTCCCCAAATTGTTTCCAAAAAATGAGATGCAAGTTAGCATTGCAGGTATTTAGCAACTCCACGGCTGCTGCTATCCGAAGGGGATTATCAACTGGACAACTTCCGTCTTCTGCTGAACCTACTGCAAGATTTGTGAAGTTTCTTAACGATTTATTTGATTGCCTTAATAGCTCAAATCTCTGCGCAAACAACGTAAATCGTGTACCGCTTTCCGAAAAAAATATACACATAACAGCAATTTTGGAAAACGCTTTGAAAGTGCTGCCTACTTTGAAAACTGTTGCGGGTAAAATGCCTCCATGTTTTCTTGGATTAATGCAGTCAGTGAGGTCAACTTTATTACTCTATAATGATTTAAAAAATAATTATAACATTGATTACTTATTAACTAGGCGTTTAAATCAGGACTCGTTAGAAAATTGTTTTTCAGTAATACGGAATAAGGGGGGTTTTAATTATAACCCTACTTCAAAATCCTTTAGATTGTCTTTTAGACACTTGTTTTGCGCAAATTAAAAAAAAATTACTGCAAGTTCTAATTGCGAAGATGATGACAGTGAATTTATTTTTAACAATTATGATACACAACCCTTAACCACGGCTCCCGATGCAACTGCATCATGTTGTTTTTTAGAAAACGTGAACCTGACCATCAGCAAATCGTCATTAAAAACTGCTACATTAGAAAATTGTTCAGTGAGATATACTGCTGGATTCATTTTACGTAAATGTTTATCTAAATTTAAGTGCAACAAATGCGAAAACGTGTAAAAAAGCTGTTCTGTTATGAACGAATCTACTGAAGAGCTTATTAAACAAAAAGCTTATCAAACCAGGACTAATTTAGAATTAGGTAACTTATGTCCGCCCTCAAATTTAACAAACGATGTGGTACTGACAACTTTGAAGGTGTTTGAAGAAGTCTACCCAAAGATTAAACATAATTGTAATATACTTAATAATTTATATAAAGTTGCAGAAAAGCAAGTAATACAAATGTTTCCCGAATTCTTAATTTCTGTTGAAAATGAGGAGTGTGAAAAGCACCGCAAATTCATAATTAGGTATGCTTTATTGGTACGTCTTTTGAAGCAGACCACTTGGGAATCTCGACTTATTCGCAAAGCTAAAACAAGAGTTGCAAAATTGCGAAACTTAACCCACACTTAAATGTGTATACGTTATTGATGGCTGTTACTTCTTCTTAAGATCATTTAGATGTACTACTGTTTGTGTAATTATAAATAAACTCTGCGTTAATAAAATTATCTACGTTGCAAATTTATTTTTTCTTTATATACCTACATACTTATATATACATACAGAGTGTTCCAAATTCGAAGGCTACCATGAGAACATTGAATAAAACAAAAATTTAATATTTCAAAAAAGATATTCACTTTCAAAAATTATACCAATTTATTTACTTACGATGTTTAATAGGAAGCGCCTGTCTAGTATATACAGATTAAATATTTATAGGCAAGGATTATAAGTGACTTTCTAGGCTAGGTAAAATTTGGAAACATTTTCATTAAAATAATACCATCATAACACCTTATTCTTGGGGTTAAGGCGGTATGGGCTTTGCTACCTGCTTCTGAGTTAACGTGGCCCAGGTAAACGATGTAGAAAATCTGTCATTTGAAAGTGTATTTGGTCAACTGCAGGTAGTACTGGAAATAACTGACAGCGCCATCTTTCGCAAAGGTCCCAGCGGGTTTAGATTGAATCTAGTTTGTCATTTACTTGAGACGTCTAGGTATTTATTAGCCTATGGTAGTAGTCGTTAGGCCAAGTGAGAGGCGCCAGTGCGACCTGGAAATTCCGACACCAGGCTCTACTATGGTTATACGAAAAATAAATAATATATACTTTTCTTGGCAAACCCAACTGTATGTTGTATTTATCGAAATATTTGTTGGAAATATCCTACTCGTTTCTATGGTGTACATTGAAAAAATTCTTTAAATTTTGTGTCCCATACGAATAGATATACTATAATAAATAAAAGTGGATCTCTTCAACTTTACGTAGTAACAACAATTATATTCATCAGTTAATTACTAGAACGAATGCTTCTTCTAACAATAGCATCTATACAAAGAGAAATTCAATTGCACGTTATTATTACATAGTTGCACCAATATATTACAGTTGCACCTTAAAATATCTAAGGAATGTGCAGGGATGGGATTCTAATGAAAACATAGCAATAGTGAGTAAATGAGTATAAAAGCTTCAAACTTTTTTAAAAGGCTTACCCAATACGGGGAGAGCACTGCAATACTGTCAAATTATGTACAATGTTCTTTAGAAGTATTTATTAGAAATATTAAACAATAACTGATTTTTAATCCTTAAAGCAAGTTATAATTTTGATATGACTGTGAGAAATGACTTCACAATCAGTGCAGAATGGGCAGGTACTATAACCAACCAACTACCCCATTCTCGAAATATTTGCTGCACTCAAGAAATGTGCTGCAAGAATTGTTTTTCGCCATTTATTGTTTGTCCTTCTGGTGGAAATTCTTTATGAATCACACCCTGTATGTATGTACATAGTATTTAATTACATTAGCAAGATGCTCTGCAGGACCTATTATTTCACCAACCACTCTGAGTCTTGATTCTTCCAAGTTATTTGGTAGTTTAGTTAAACTCTAGATTTTAAATCGCCACAAAGAAAGAAATCCAATGGATGCAGGTCCGGAGAATGAGCTGGTCATTCAACCTTGATCTTCTGTGCAGATTGCTAAATAAAGTACCAACTTCTTGCTGAGTTCTAAGTTGCTGACCAAAACCAACCATAATTAGAATTTCGTTCGCTTTCTATTAATTGAATCATTTCTGATGATTATATTGCACAGTTTTAATTAATTACTGCAACCATGCTATCCAACCTTCTTATATTCTTTTGTTTTCATGGGCTGCTAGATGTCAATTACGAAACATTATTGCTGAATATCTCTAGAATGATTACAAGTAAAGGCATCAAATCATATATCAGTAGACTTGCAAAAAAGAGTTCTATTGATACATCGACAAAATATACCTACAGGTATTCTATTTAAAATGAAAAAATTGATATCATTTCCGGTTAAACCGAAAGTCCTTCTAAATTGCCTTCCTTCATTGTATCCGTCATATATCGGAACATTCATGCAGAAAATTTTATTGAAAACGCGTTTGCCGTAGTATGTTCCGTACATTTTCCCAACCCTTGTAACAGACATATAACATGTGGTAACAGCCTAGACGGAAAATAGAACATGACGAATAATATACGAGATAATCGAGATTCTACTGTACATTTATTTGCCACAGCATTTCCACAGAAGCAATTATTAATACAATTTTCCAATAAAAATTATTTAGCAAATAAATATCTTGGAAAAATGCTGGAAATTTGTTGAAATTCCCTGCAATTCAAATCTATTTCTAATAAAATCGTTTTTCGCCTGATGTAGTTAATAAACAACGGGTGCGAAAATAACGTTGAAAGATTGGAGTAATAAAGCCTTCAGCTAGAACAGAATTGAAATTACGCCATCTATCTTGATACGAAAGAAAATATTGGCGTCTATCGACAAAACATAAAGAAAAGTAGTTTGGTTAAGGACGATACAGGGTAGTCCACGACCTGGAAACTACTGTATTACTGCGTTAGTTTGTTTCTTAATGTTTATATAAATATTCTTACTCACATCAAGACTAACCCTTGCAGCTACTAAATCTATATCTGAGACTGCCATGACTACAAACGCTGTCTTAAATTCCTACATCCTGTATAAAGATTGAATTAATAAAAAAAGCATAAGGGGATAAGTTAGATGAAAAACAAAAATGTGACGCAACTTATTAATACATGAAGCGTCATCGTCTACACCGATAAAGAACAGAAAAAGGTATTGTAGTTAATGTACAGGGTGGTGTGGAACATCCTTGAATCACATGTATCCATTTTGATTCTTTACCTGCCTTAATAATTTGAAATATTTTACTTTCATAAAGAGTAATAATTTGAAATATTGAGATTATATCTTAGACTGTCATAAATAAAATATTTCTTAATACTCGTAAGTAAAAAAAAGGACATAAATACTTAAGTAAGATGAACCGATAAAATACAACACGAGTCGTACATGCTGTATACAGAAAAAGAATAGCAAAATGTATTTTCGTCGCCAGAAATCTGTATTAATTAAATAAAATATTTTACTTAATACATAAAACCTAACAATTTCAACTGGTTAATATCTATCGTAGGATGTAACTAAAATCTCTGCCTTAAAGTTTTATCTAGATCATTCTAAGAGGTGTTCAAATTTGAGCATAGTATTTGTAGCGTGCAAATCTATATCATAAACAAAATAGAAATTCTGATTTATTTATTAGAAGCTAAGTCATAGCCTGGTAAGTAATTCACCAATACCCTGTATAGGGAAAGAATTGGAAAATAGTGTCGCAAATGTGCATATTTAGATTTTGAACTGCTTTTATTAAATTTAACCTTTTACTTACATTAAAACTAATAACTTCAACTATTGAACGTATGTCCTGGCCTGCTACAATAACAATATGGGCGTCCTTCGAGTTATAGGCCATCCTGTATAAAACTTAAAAATAATAAGAAAGGTATGAAGACATAAGTATGAGGAAGAATGTAATTAAATCACGTATCATATTAAAACCAACAGATAAAATACTGTGGTGTAAATCGAAATTAACTACGAAAATATTCATTAATATACATGGCGATGCCTGACTATAAACCACCTCCACTAATTTTATTGATATTTGGTTGGGATAAATTGGATTTCCATTGAGTTACAACTCTATACGGAAAAACAATTAAAACCTACTAGACTATAATTTTAATTAATAATAGGGAACTATAACTGGTTATGTTAAATAGAACAGCCTGTATATTCTTATAGTTTGTAATGTCAATTAAAATTAGCAGTGTAATGGCATTAAAATATTAATTGAGAAAATCAGAAAATTTATTTTAGTCTGAAACTCCTGGACCACCCTGTAAGACGCTAATTCGTTCGGTAGAGAGCGTAAAGACAGGAAAAAGAAAAAGATTTGATGCATGCTTGCTAATTAAACAAGTTTTGTTAACAATTTAACAATTAGCAGTAAATTAAAGCTTACGTTAACAACATATTCACATTGTCTTATGATAAAGTTGCATTAGATCCGACGTTATGCTACATTAAACTGGCGTCGAGAAGCCTCCATCCAGAAAGTGAAGTTTAGCGAAGCTTTTTGGGAAAAGTTCATCGATATTTTACACCCCAAGATATTAACCGAGTCGAAGCTCTACTTTACTGCTATTTAGAATAGTAAATTTCCAATCGTTCAATTCATACCTGATACAGTAATGGAAGTGGTTGAATTTAATTTCGATTGGCGTTTTATTTTAAGAAGAATGCGAGTCGGCGTTTTTACGGCCACTGGAACGATTTGGGATGTCTTTAAAAATACAGCTCCAGTCACGTAAATGTTAGGCATTCAAAATAGCTTTTTAAGTATCCATAATCCTGAAAATTAATACAAGAGCAAAGGGCATTTTTATTTTTTCCAATATAGAAGGTAACTTAAACACCAAGAATTTGTGCATGGGAAGTAACAGCATGCACTGTATTTTTAAACGAAAAAAGTTGTTGGTAAAGCATGTTTCAGTTCACTGATCTTTGAAGTAATTTGTTTCGGACACAAAGCGTCAAATTTGCAACACGTTACGGTTTTTAACCAGGAAGTTACCTTTGATGCTATATTTTTAAAACACTCAGTACAAAAAAAAAACATCAAAAACAAAGCATACTAGATAATAGAAATATTCTAAATCTGTTAGATGAAGTAAAGAAAATGAGAGTAGCTTTCTTCATGTAGCGCCTGAGATGGTTTACAAAATGGTTTTCCCGCCGTTTACTTAATTATTTTTACTACGATCAAAGTATTCCCAATTCAAAGGAAGACAAATTAAACCCAGGAAAATACCTTCGAAAATTGTTGTTCCTCAAAAGAAATCGTATCGGTTAAATGTAATGACGAAGACGGAAATCATTAGTTTCGCTTGGGAACAATAACATTACGATTTTTAATTTACCTTTGATGTTATATTTTTAAAACACTCAGTACAAAAAAAACATCAAAAACAAAGCATACTGAATATTAGAAATATTCTAAATCTATTAGATGAAATAAAGGAAATGGGAGTACCTTTCTTAATCTAGCTCTTGAGATGGTTTACAAAATGGTTTTCTAGCCGTTTACTTAATTATTTTGACTACGATCAAAGTATTCCCAATGCAAAGGAATACAAATCAAAACCAGGAAAATACCTTTGAAAATGGAGGATAATAGAAATATTCTAAACCTGTTAAATTAAATAAAGGAAATGAGAGTAGCTTTCTTAATCTAGCGCTTGAGATAGTTTACAGAATGGTTTTCTCGCTGTTTGCTTAATTATTTTGGCTACGATGAAAGCATTCCCAAATAACACCAATGCAAAATTAAAGCGAGGAAAATACCGTTGAAAACGATTGTTTCTCAAAGTAAATCTTTTTAGATAAATTTCATGATGAGGAAAGAAATCATCAAATTTGCTTGTATATGAAAATGTTGCGGTTTTTAATCAGCCTTTGCTGCTATAATTTAAAAACATCCTGTACAAAAAAGCAGCAAGGACAAAGCACGCTCGATAATAAATACAATCAAAACCTGCTAAGTGAAATAAAGAAAATAAGGGTAGCTGTCTTAATCTAGCGCTTGAGATGGTTTACAGAATGGTTTCTTCCCTATTTACTTATTTTTTTTTAAGATCACAACATTCTCACTGCTACGCAATGCAAAATTAAAACCAAAAAAATACCTTCGCAAACGGTTGTTTCTCAAAAGAAATGTCAGATAAATGTAATGATGAAAACAGAAAGCATTACGGTTTTTAATCTATCTTTGATGCTATATTTTTAAAACACCCGGTATAAAAAAAAACCGAAAAAATAAATCATAGGTACTGAATAATAAATATATTCTAACTCTACCAATTGCAATAAAGAAAATGGGAGTAGCTATCGTAATCTAGCGCTTGAGATGGTTTACAGAATAGTTTTCTTTCACGTTTACCTAATTATTTTGGATACGATCAAAGCATTTTCAATTCAAAGCAATGCAAAATTAAACTCAGCAAAATAACTGTGAACATAGTTTCTGTCTCAAAAAAATTCTCCTGTTTAGTGAAATAAAGAAAATGAGAGTAGCTTTCTTTAATATAGAGCTTGAGATGGTTTACAGAATGGTTTTCTCGCTGTTTACCTAATTATTTTTGCTACGATCACAGCATTCGCAATTCAAAGCAATGCAAAATTTAAATCTACAAAATTCGTTTGAAAGTGGGAATTTCTCAAAACAAACCTTCTCAGATAAATCTAATGATGAAGACATTGGGAAATCGTGACGCAATTATGCGTACAAAATTTGCAAATCGACAAGTAATCACGCAACGTAACATAATGACACTGCACTCTTTCTAATTAGCACGCAACAGCGGTTTTTTGACGGAAGTATGTATTTAGCTAATCCAGCCAGTCATAACAGTGCATCTTAATAATCGGTACAGTTATATTTTGGCATAAATTTGCGTTTGTTGTGCATACCAAAAGCTTACTCATGTCTGTCCTAATAGGACATCAAGCTGTATATGGAAGA
>JABXWE010009777.1:0-26973 GCA_014611495.1 Limonius californicus
GCACACATGCTTGTAGAGCGCGAACAAAAACAAATAGCAAGATCGGGCAAAAAGTACAATTCTTAAGTTTCAAAATCATACATTTATTTTTCAGCATAGTCACCGTTAAGGCTAACACATTTCTCCCAACGTGTAACAAGTTTTTTCATTCCGTCACTGAAAAATTCTTCCGACTTCTCTCGAATCCAGGACTTGACAGCTGCCTTCACCTCATCATCCGAGGTGTAATGATTACGCTTGAGGTCTCTCTTGAGTAAAGAAAAAAAATAAAAATCGCAAGGCGCAAGATCGGGGGAATAAGGAGGGTGTGGAATCGGTTTAAACTTCAGGTTTCGCAGAGCTTCTCCAGTTGCGCGCGAAGTGTGTAGACGAGCGTTGTCATGTTGCAAGATTATTGGCGCCAGGCTGCCTCTAACACGACAAACTCGACGTCGGAGGTATTTTACAGTCTGTATGTGCTGAGAAGAATTTACCGTTGCCCCTCGTTCCAGAAAATCGATTACATAAACTCGGTGAGCATCCCAAAACTCAGTCAAAAGAAGTTTTTTTTGCGGATTGATTTACAGTAGACCTATTAACAGCATCGTCACCATAAACAGCCTTTAAACGAAGATAAATCTCAGTAGGAGTCACTTTTTCAGCAGTTAAATTCGGTAACAGCACGCTGTTTAACTCGCGTTGACATAGCACTGCAACACGTCTCCATACTTCCGCTTCCCGAAATAGACTGGATGAACGCAACGACCTCAAACCTGCGCATGCGTATTGAGGGGGAATGTTACTTGTACATGCCACCTGGTGCGCTTCTGAAGGTCATTTGGTTCGCGCTCTACAAGCATGTGTGCATTAGTTTTTAGCCTACCCTCGTTTATATATATATTTAAAAAAAATACGCGTTATTCGTACCGTATAGAAATTCTACAACAACCTAGCTCTGTTAATGCTTGTGTGGTTGATATCAAATCCTAGATTGGTCTACAAATAGAACTTGCTGTTTTCTTTGTCACCTCTTCTATGTAAGTCTGTCTGAAAAAGCAGAGACTTCGGTGTAGCGACACTTCCACAACCTTCAGGCAGCCTACGCAGCTTTGGTGATTAAACTTCTTAATAGAACATGTATAGAATCAATCAATGTTTGTCAAGCATTTCAAACGCCGACTTTACTAGGCGCGAAAGATCTTAAGAAACTTATATCTATTCTATCGTAACTTGAATATTCTTTGTACAACATATCTTACATTTGTTCTTCTCCAGATGTCAGTGTTTGTCATTCGGTCTTGAAGTGCAACGTGTGCCTTTCAACTGCTTTCTGTGTGACCCTTAATGTTATTGTTAAGGTCTCAAATTGCAGTGTTATAAGTAAGTACTGATAGTACTTACTGATCGAAGATTCGAACTTTCATTGTGTTAGATAATTCCAATTTAAAAACACTATGTAGTCTTTCAAAACTTGCCAGTGCTAGGAATATTCGGCAGCTTATATATTACGTTCTGTATTTCTTGATATTCTGTTAGTAGTTTCTCTTCTCTCTTCTCTCTTGAAAAATCTTGGAATTGTTTATAGAGAACGGTGACATATGTTAAAAGATTTTTAGAATCAGTCGGCAAATATGTCCGAAGAAACTGCTTTCAATTTGGCGGTTGTATTTTTCTTAATATTGTCTACGTCCTGAAACTGTTTCTGTTTGAGAACAATTTTTCTTTAGAAAAGAGGTCTGTCGGTGCTAAGTTAGGTAAAATAATGTAGGTGATTGGTTTTAACAACGGCATGTTTATTGCAAAATTACTTCAAAATCATTGCAGAATAGGCAGGTGCATTGTTACGCAACAAAAACAAACTACCTTTTGCTCGAAATTGCGGGTTTATCGAGAAATGCGCTGCAATACTATCTTCATGACTTTAACTTAAAGTGCACGGGTTTGTCTTTTAGGTATAAATTATTATTGATCACATATTTGTTGAAAAACGTAATCAGCGTGATTTAGATTCTGGATTTTTGGAAACGACACCTTTTGCGTCTTGTTTATACTTTTTCAATCTGCTGTTTCCTTTCGGGATCGTTCTGAAACATCCATATCATATCAGCAGTGAAAAAGCAGTTAAAAAATTTACATTATCGCGACAAGTTTGAACGAAGCCTGCACACGATGAGCGTCTTCTCTGTTTTGGCCCGCCTGCAAAACCGCGTAGAACGAACTTTTTCAAATTTTCATGTAAAATTTGTTCAATGGTTTCCTTCTTGATCTTTAATCTATCTGCCATCTGCCAGGGTTATTCAGACATCTTTCGTCACAATTTTACGAACCCTTGCGACCGATTATGAATTTCAAGAGATCAACGGAGGCCTGGTTCTAGCGTTACCGGGAACATCCTAACCTCCACCTTTAAAATATTTAAACCATTCAAACACATATGCGACTTAAGGTGTACACAGTTTTCAACATTTCATAAGTTCCTGTTGGTGTTTTTCTTAATTTATGCCAAACTTTAATACTTAAACGTTGCTCCATAACGACTGGCAGAAGCACAATGTGCGCTCTAGCATTCTACGCAGAAACTAATGGCTGTTAGACCTTCGCCCGACAAACTTTATAGATGAAACTATGAACTATATGTTGCTTTACTTTTGGTTTCATTTCAGGTGGTTCCAGTGTTGCAGTGATAATACACGGTACGTTAAATTTGGGCGCCACCGTTTTGACAAAACTGTTTTGGTGCCCCGGTATTGGAGGCGGGACATTTGGGCGCTGGCCGTTTTAGCACCAGGATATTTGGGCGCCCAATTCCCAATATAGTTCATTTTAATAATAACTTTTTTCAAAAATTGATTCATATATGGTTTCTTAAAATAAAACTAAATTCGAAATTGAACATATTAACATTTTATTGCAATAAAAATGTAGTTTTATAGTGAAGTACCAACAAATAGTTATTTCTGAGTAATGACCATTATCTGTTTTATATTTAAAATGTTTTTTTTTCGATTAGTTTATACGGCGGAATTTTTCGTCGTAGACACGACAATACGTGATTTATTTATTACATAAATATTCTACAAAAATATTATCTTAAATGAGCATCTTGGCGTTGGTTGAATGAAATGAAAGTTTGTAATAATATTAAAATGAGAATGACGCCCAAATGTCCAGCTATCAAAACGACCGGCACCAAAACGGCGGCGCCCAAATGTCCTGCTCCGGTTAATCCAGGAATTAAGTTGACAAACCTGGTATATAAACCTACAAAAGCTTTAGTGTAAACAAAATTAAACAAAGGCGTACTTAAGGCTCTTTCCTTGTAATTTCAAGCGATTAATGCCCATTATTTATAAATGGCCTCAAATATTAATTGATTCTATGGCGAAAGCAATAAACCCAAAACCGAAGAAACTATAATGGAAAACATGAACTTAAGAGCAAAATATGTATCACTGCGTATAAATCCGGTCTTTCTACATAAGATAAGACTGTTTCTTGGTTTACACAGAAACTCTTGCTTATACCGTTAATTATTGAAATCTGTCGTAACCTCTAACCTTCCTTGCTTGATTAAGATGAATTATTTTGTTGGTAGCCGTATCAACTTGCGATAAGATTTATATTACAGACTTTACAGTTGAGTATAAATTCACACTGCCCCAATTAAAAATACAAAAATAAATTAACTGCGTTATTGAAATTTTGCAAATAATGTCATGATATGATTGTAAAAGCTCAACAAAATGGGGTAAATTCGCAGAAATATGCAAACAGGTTTCAGTTTTAATCTTGAATATTTCGGGTAAATACTCCCCTGGTCATTTTTATTAGGAAAAATATGACATATAAGTATTTCATTCGTTTTCTAAGAAAGTTTAAATTGTAAATCATTTTTTATTATACATGGAATTTTTATTTTTAGTATACGTTGCCCATATATACTTTTAAAAAGAACGCGTCAATTACGCCTATGATGTAGGCAACCAACTATACATACAACTAAACCATGCTGTGACCAAAACAATTAAATTAATTTAATGTTAAAAAATAGAATTAGTCTTTATTTAGTGTCTTCTTGAGTTTTTTATACAACCATGTACAGTAAAGGCGGAAAAGTGGAAATTCTAGTCTGATATCAGAATGGTAACAGCTTAAGAACTGTGAGAGACTTGTTTTCACTAAAATATCCAGAAAGACCTATTCCTTGTATTCCAACCATACAAACAATTGTTAGAACATTTAAATCAGAGGGATGCATAATAAATTCCCATAAAATAAGAACTAAAAGTAATCACGTTTTAACCGAAGAAATGAAATTAAATATTTTATTCTACGTTGAAGAAATCATAATTAATAGATATAACAAAAAATAATAATTAAAAAAAGTCTGCGATGACGGGAACCATTACACCACCTTGCCGCTGATGTATTTCTATTGTACAAGGGAAGTACAATAATGTTCACGGACCTTACAGAAGCATCACCCTGTCGATTTTTGTATTTAACAAATAAGTCATCGTTTGCGTCCTATATACAGGGTGAAATACTCATTTAATATAAACACGGCATCAACATAACCTTCATACTCAAATAATTCACAACTGGTGACGTTTGCTCCTGTTTTTTTAGTTGTCGGTATAGTTGGTTGCCTACACAATAGGCGTCATTGACGCGTTCTTTTAAAAGTATACATAGGCAATGTATACTAAAAAGAAAAATTCCCTGTACATATCTTCTAGGAAAAGCCAGCAAATCAAAAGTATTTTGTAGTACGCGTACCTCCCTCGTTGAATGTTATTTTCTGAAGTTATAATCATCCAAATGCGCCACAGCGTCGTGCAATGGGGTTACAACTGATTTATTTAAAAAGAAAATCATTTCACATTCCCTTTTTTGAAAATCCCTATTCAATTTCGAATAAGACGCGCTTTTACAGATCTTTAAATTAAGGTTCTAGTTTCAGAAATATTAGCCTTTTTCAGAAGCATGCAAACTCGCTATGTAACAAAAATTATTTTGAGTTGGCCATGGAAATACTAAAATAATTGTCTGTGTGTCATTTATACCTGTCATGAAAAGGCTTAAAACTGGGGCTGTCTTTATAGATTTAACAGCCGCATACGACTCAGTTTGGAGAGATGGAGTTATATACAAGCTCCTCAAAACTTTAAAGTGCACAAAAATGACGTCGCTTATTAATAATATGTTGACAAATAGAACGTTCCATGTGGTACTAAGAAGCGACCGTGGGCTAGAGGTTAGCGCGTTAGACTTCTACGCTGAAGGTCCTGGGTTCAATGCCCAGTATCCGAACATCGAATTTTTAACGGCGGTTCTCCCTCGCAAGGCAATGGCAAACCAGCGAGGTACTCTGCCTAGTAAATCTTCTCTGGAGTAGAAGTGTTTACACTTCCCGTGGTGCGGAACCCACCTTAAACTGTAGGTCCTCTATGTCTGTGACACTCTAAACGCGCAACACAGACATAGGAGAGGAGATAGCTACGTTTCGTAAGAGATGAAGCACTCTAAGAAGAAGATGTGGTACTAGTCAATAAGAAAAGCAATGCCAGAATGCTCAATAATGGTCTCCTACAAGGGTCTGTTTTGGCTCCACTTCTCTTCAATCTATATATTGCAGACACACCCCTTACCACCTCTAGATAATTTGCATAAGCGGACGATCTGGATTACTATACAACATACTAGTATGGCTGTCATAGAAGATACCTTAACTCAAGATATGGAAACACTCAATCAATACTTTCGACAATGGAGACTAAGCACTACTAGAACAAAAACAAGTTGCCTCCATGTAAATAATAAGCTCGCGGATAACCCCTTAAATGCGAATCTAAATGAAGACACACTCCCATACAACCCTAACTCAAAGTACCTGGGAGTTACTCTGGACAGGACCCTATCATATAAGAAACATTTAAGTAATACCCCTGCTAAATTAAAAACGCGAAACTATATCCTACATAAACTTCCTGGTACAACTTGGGGAGCTTCCGCAACAACTCTACAGACCACGGATTTTGGATTAGTGTATCGCGTTGCTGAGTATTGCTCTCCAGTTTGGTTAAATAGCCCACATACTAGAAAAGTCGGTATAGTCCTATACCAAACAATGCGCACGATATCAGGAACACTAAGGTGCATTCCCATTTATTGACTTCCAACTTTAAGCCACATTGCACCACCAAACATCCGCCGAAACAATGCGCTTTTACGTGAATACACAAGAAATACATGATGGCATCAACAGCACTCAGTTCCACTATCTTAAATCTAGATTACCAACTGTAAATACTGCGCATACTCTCCTAGATATCAGATACAACTGGAAAGTATTATGAAAAAATGAGTGGAATTCACTTGCTCCACGCGAATAGTAACCCCCCCTGGACACAAGACAACTACCCTGTGGATTCAATTTGCCACGCCAAACTTGGACTGCGCCTAACCGAATCCGGACAAACCACGGAAGGTGTGCCGACTCCTACCACAAGTGGGGTTTAAAGCTGACATCAGGTGCGATTATGACGAAGAAAGACAAACAGTTCAGCACATCGCATTGAATGTACACAGAGAACGTTCAGTGTCACAAGAGAGGATATTGTCAATACTACACCAGATGCCATTGATTGGATAAACAACTTGGACGTGCAGCTTTAGACAATAATTGTATTACTGTTCTACCTACGTTTTGTGCAAAACTGTATAATTGTTGTATTCTTATACTTATTTTATTTTATACATGATATTTTATCTATACATTTTACATTTTATCTTTACACCTAACTATAAGCTTAACTGCTGTTAGCTGTTATTACTGAATATTTGTTTGTTTAATTATATGTATTTAGATAAATTTGCCTGTTTCTGTAGCCACACGCTAAATAAAAATAAATACCTGTCAATCAGTTCGGGTACTTTAGTTATTGAAGTTGTTATTTATTTACTCGTGCCCGAAGCATCGCAGTTTATACAATAATAGTTCAACAATAGAGTACCCATTAAAATTAATATAAATAGTATAGAATGCAATACATATAACATAAATATTACTTACAGAGAACACAATACAACAAAACATAATATATAACATAAAACATAAAACATCAGAAGCGTAAGATAGTGACTAGATTTTTCCAGCTGAATAGCGGGAAACGTCAATAGTATTAGGTTGTGCTGTCATCAGGTCTTGATAGATACATTGGGCAGAACTCAAAGGGCAGTTGTTCATGTTTCTGCTATCTGGGATATGCCGCAGTCACATAGAGTAGTATGGATAGGACAACCCCATCTGCTTAGGGTTTCTCCAGAGCGGGTATGTATTAGAACGTAATCTATTTATGGATTTCCAGACTTCCCATGTCTCATTATGGCCAGCTGCCAGTTCCTCCGATGGGTTCATCTACTGCTGGACTTTCGTCTCTCTCCACAGATATTTCCTAGATTTACCGGTTTGTTCTAAAAAGTTTTCAGTTGTTCTAAGGAAACACTTTTCAAATCTTAGTCTAGAGTGGGCTGGTTGAAGGTCGTTGAGGAGATGTCTTTCAGATATTGACGACTTAAACCTTTCTCTGTATGCTGCTGCTTCCCTTCGTACTGCGGGCGCGGCAATACCAGCCAGGTAGTATACCTCGTCGAAAGGAGTGGGTTCGAGACAGCCCGTTGTTAACCTGCATGTTTCATTCAAGGCGACATCAACCTGTTTGGCATGTACGGACTTTTGCCACACTGGGCAGGCATATTCGCCGGCACAATCTGTGGTCTAGCGCCGCAGGTGGTACCCGTTACTCTACGAAGAATATTGTTTCTCCCGCTGACTTTCAGTTTTGTGTCGTTACAGTGTTGTTTACATGTCAAGGCTCTATCTAGCGTGATGCCTAGGTATTTAGGGCGTTGGCAGTGCTCCAGGAGCACGTCTCTCTACATTACCTGCAATTTCCTGGAGGCCTGCTTGTTACGGAGGTGGAAAACGCATACTTGAGTTTCCGATGGGTTTGGTCCCAGTTGATTGATTCTATAGTGTTGATCTAATCCTTGCAGCGCTACTGTGAAGTTCTGTTCCACATCTTCAAATGTTTTGGCCTTACCGGCGATTGCTCTATCACCTGCGTAGGTGTAAATAGAGGTTCGGGTGGGTAGTGGTTGGTCGTTGGTATATATATATATATATATATAAGAGCGAGGTGGCTAAAACGCTGCCCTATGGTAAGCCCTTTCTCTGGAGATGCTATCTGCTGCATTTCCCTTGGAATTCTACGTAGAACATCTAATTTTGAATCATGTTACTAATTATTTTAGTTACGTGGGAGTCTTTTCTCTCATTTTTGATAAATTAGGATAGGTTAAGTTTAGAATTTGCGAAGTGCAGCTCTTTTCTGGGCTGAAGCTGGCCTGCTGTGGTATGAGAAGGGCTTCTATATCTTCATTCAGGCGGTATTGAATCATTCTTTCGAAGATTTTGTAGGTGTGACATAGAAGGGAGGTTGGAAAATAGTTCTTCGGGTCGTTGGCATTTTTTCCCGGTTTCAAGATCGCTATTACCTTAGCTTTTCTACAGACACGTGGAATCTGACAGTATTGTAGGCAGCTGTTGAACATTGCCAATAGCCAATGCCTCGTTTTAGGTCTGATATGTTTGATTTGTTTAGTCGGGATTTCGTCCAAACCAGCAGCCTTGTGCAGTTACACCTACCAATGGCTATATTTAAGCGGATTCGCCTCCCTCATTTTTGTTTCGAACTTAGAGAGAGGTGTTTCGGGTTTGCCATTTTTGAGGAGTTAGTTTGTTATTTGGTTTGCTGAGACATTGGCATGTTGTCTGGGCTGAGTGGCGTCGTTGTTATATCTTCTTAGCAGTCTCCAGGTTTTGTGACTGCTTCTACTCATCTTCTGCTCTTGTATAAGTTTAGTCCAACTCTCCCTTGTTGCTTCTGCTACTGAGTAAATATGTTGTTGATCGCACGTTAGTGTAGAGTCAGTATCAAAGACTGCTAGGTATTCTTGTAGTTTGGCTGACGATTCCAGAGTTAGAGTTTGACCATAGTTCGTGGTTGTGATATTATTAAAAGCAAGATATTTTACCAATACTGATTATGCAAACATTCACTTTTTTTATGGTTTCTGCAATGGAAGTTCTCATGCAGCAGCCCAGAGATATTGACATCGTTTTCCGGAAAGGATAGTTCCTAATGCGCAATTGTTTATTGATACGCATCATCGATTCTGTGAATTTAGATTGAGAAAAGCTGGTAATTGAGAAAAGCTGGTAAGCAAAATCGAGTCAAAAAACGGAATAACAGGGGTGATAACAGCTGGTCTTTCAATGCCGACAGACACTTGAGCATAAGACAGGCAGCTAGAAATATTAATATGCCGCAATCAAGAGTGTTTCGAAGCTTGAAAAAGACCACCGAAAAACATTTCATATAGAACCTGTGCAAGATTTACAGCCAGGGGATGCAGAAAAACGTTTAAATTGCTGCAACTGGATCTTGAATTTCGTCACAGATCATCCGTAGTTCTTGCACCAAATTCTGTGGACCGACGAGTCAAATTTTACGAGAGCTGGGATAGTTAATTACCACAATTTACATGTCTGGGTGCGGGAAAATCCCTAAGAAATCAGGCCTACTTCATTTCAAAATGAATTTAGCGTCAATGTCTGAATGAGAGTAATAGGTAATCATCTTCCAGGACCACATTTTTGCCGCCACGTTTGAATGCCGCATTCGTTCTGGAGTTTCTTAAAAACGACTTAGAAGACTTAATGGAAAATATGCCCTTTAATTTGTTGATAGGACGTTGGATTCAAATGTATAGGGCGCCGCCACATTTTGGAAAGAGAGTAGTTAAACGAAAACTACCCTTAGCGTTGGATAGGTCGAATCCTGGTGTGGGACCAGTACTCTGGTCGCCGCGATTGCCAGATCTAAACCCCTTAGATTTCTGCGTTTGGGCCTATGTTAAAGAAAAAGTTTACAGCACACCCGTTGCAACCCGCGACAAATTCATTCATAGAAAATACCTGCAATGAGCTCAGGCAAAACCAAGAAATGTTGGCAAATGCCATAAATTCATTAGTACAACTTTACCAAAAATGTGTTGAGAATTGTGGATTGCATTTTGAGCATCTTCTTGTTTCTTTTTTGTTATTTTACAAAAAATATTTGTTGAAACGATCACAGTTACTTTGTTTGCTTTGCTAATATCTCTGAAACTAGGACCTTAATTTAGGATTTGTAAGAACGCATCTTATTCTAAATAGAATGGGGATTTTAAAAAAAAGTGAAACAAATTGAAAAAACTCAGTGGCGTACTTTTCCTCCTGAAATAAATCCGTTGGTACCCCATTGCACGTCACTGGTGTGACATATTTGGAGGAACGTAACTTTAGAAAATAATCCACAAGGAAGGTACGCGTACAAAATTTTGTTTGATTTGCTTCATTTTGCTAGAATATATAATGAAAAAATTATTTGTTTCTGTAAACTTTGACACCCTGTATCTTTCTTAGGAAACAAGTAGGAGGCATATATGTCATATGTTTCCGAATGAGAACCACCACGACAATAGTTTCCCAAAGTATTCAAGATTAAACTGAAACACCCTGTATATTAATATTCAAATGTTATGTCCTCGTTTATATAATATTGAAATCAATAGTTTCAAAAATGTAATTTCAAAAACTTTGAATGTATCAAATGTGGAAATTATAATAGTTCCGATTATAGACTTTAATATTCCAAACCGTTTTAAATACAATAGATCTTCTAAGCACTGTATCCAGTTAAAGTTTTTTAATTGATACAATAATGAGCTGATATACAAAAAACACTTCCTCGTTAATAAATCATAATGTTAAAAGTTTTTTGTTATTAGCCGACAATCCCGCTAATTAAGGTTAATGTTGAAGGTAACAGCTCAATCGATCATCTTCGGTTTTTTCACTCATATGTATCAAAATATTTTTGTGAATACGTAAAGAACATTGTGGTTTTTGAGAATTAAAAATCCCAGACCTATTATAATGATTTCCAAATATGGTGCGAAGTTTGCGCTTGAAATTTCCCACACATCGTGTTTAATCAAAATTAGGTTGCTTCAGCTACACCCAGCCTCAACTAGTAATTAATCATACATACTAATTTGCTACATGTTTAGCAGTAAAATTATTACAAATGTAAATACTTAATAATAGCAGAGAAAGTAATTAGCAAACTTACACAGCTTATTTGGAAGCCAAGGGCTGGTTAAATATTCTTCTTCTTCAAGGGTGTTGTTTATAACGTCGACTATTCTATGTACCTGCTGCACAGTGGAATGTTCTTTCCTGAGTACAAACTGGTAATCAGTTATCGGTTCATTTTTGGTTAGAATAGGTATCAGTCTTTTTAGTTCGAAAAGCTATACTAAAAAGACTGATGCAAATTCTAACCAAAAACGAACTAATACCTGATTACCAGTTCGGATTTAGGAAAGAAACTGTGCAGCAGGTACATAGAGTATTCGACAATATAAATAACACCTTTGAAGAAAAAAAATACTGTGCTGCCCCCTTCATAGATGCGAGTCAAGCATTTGACAAAGTTTGGCACAAAAGGCTTTTATACAAGCTAAAACAGTGTCTCCCTGATCATTACTATTTGATACTAAAACCCTATCTTTACGAAACATACTTCTTAGTTAAGTACGAAGAAGAACTCACTAACCTATATTCAATTCAATCTGGGGCACCACAAGGGAGCGTCCTTGGGCCAATACTTTATCTCCTAAATACTGCAGATTTGCCTACTAACGAGGAAGTCCTAACAGCCACATTTGTAGATGATACGGACGAAGAACCAGTGATAGTGTCGCGGAAACGTCAAAGAAGTATTGACTCCATTCATAACGAAGATGGCGCATAAAAAATAAGCGAGAATAGTTGCTCCTTATAAAAAATAATACATAAGCCGGTGTGGATGTATGGCGTCCAGTTATGGGGAACTGCATCTGCCTCAAACATAACCATCCTCGAAAGATTCCAAGTTAAGATGCTCCATACCATCACTAACGTGGACATTCAAAGTGACCCCAACATAAGTTCAGTGAAAGATGTAATAGTGAAAACTAGTGAAAAGTATATTGATAAATTGCAACACCGCCCAAATGTGCTAGCACTAGATCTAGTGGACAATAGTAACAAGAACTGTAGACTTAAAAGACAATACACATTAGACCTACCTTTTAGATTTACCTAGTAATTAATGAATTAATCTCAATCCTAATCTCGCCGTATGTATGAGCGTTCACGTATGTACAAACCTATGGGGAATATGAGTACGCCCATGTACACGTGTAGGTGTGTCTATATAGCACATGTATTTTAGTATAATACTTCTACTACCTAGACTAAGATGTAACTAAAACAACTGTAATTAGTTAAAGCTGAAGAGACGTCAATGGGAGATTACTGCTCTTGTCACTAACCTTGCAAATTTATTTATTGCAGTTTCAGCAGATTTTAAATAGAGAAAATATTTCCGCCGGATGAGGGGCGTAGTCAATTTGGTCAGTGCCGAATTTCCCAGTACGCTGGCTAGATTGCAGGTTAATGCTTCAAGATTTTTAGGGTCTCATAAGGAGGGTTCAACAAATTAAAAAAAAATACAATAACATAAAATAATAATACACCCATATGTATTTAGAAAATAATTAGGAAACACAATATAAAAATATATAATATTATTTTTGATAGCTAAAACTAAAAAATATTATTTATTGGATTATAACGTATAGCAAACTTTTTAGGAAGAGAGAGGATGGTTCGATAACTACGTGGCCTAATAAAGAAAATGCAAGTTTTTTCGATAAAAGACATTTTGTTTTTCAATATAGTCTCCTGCTCGCTCAACACACTTATTCCAACGATATTCCAAATTAGCAATGCCTTCATTGTAGGTCGATGAATCCAAGTCCTCGAAATAGCTATTTACAGCAGCGATTACCTCGGAATTAGACGAAAATCTCTTACCGCCGAGTCAGGTTTGGAAACAGATGAAAATCGCTGTAAGCCAAATCTGGGGAATAGGGCGAATGGGGCACTAATTCAAATCCCAATTCATGAATTTTGGCCATTGCAATCGCAGACTTGTGGGCAGGTGCGTTATCTTGATGGAAAAGCACTTTCTTCTTTGCCAAATGAGGCCGTTTCTCTTTGAATTTGTCGCTAAGTTGTTGCAACAAATTGGCATAATACTCGCCATTTATTTTTTTGCCCTTTTCTAAGTAGTCGACCAAAATAATTCCATGAGAATCCCAAAATACGGTTACCATAACCTTTCCTGCTGACAAAACCGTTTTTGCCTTCTTTGGTGGCGGTGAACCTTTGTGTGTCCATTGTTTGGACTGTTCTTTAGTTTCGGGAGTATAATGGTGGACCCAGGTTTCATCGACGCTTATGAAACGGCGCAAAAAATCCTTCGGAGTATGGCGAACACGTGCCGAAAGGTCGCGGGAAACACTCAAACGATTCAGTTATTGCTCCGGTGTTAGCAACCGCGGCACCCAACGCACAGAGTATTTTTTCATTTCCAATTCTTCAGTTAAAATTCTGTGCACACTGTCATTTGAGATACCCACTATGTCTGCTATCTCGTGCACTGTTACTTGACGGTCATCCAATACGATACGGTGGACTTTTTCAATCATATCCGGGGCAGTAGCAGTTTTTGGACGTCCACTACGGAGTTCATCATTTGTGCTCACACGACCACGCTTAAATTCGGTAACCAGTTTTGTGCCATTGAAAACGAAGGAGCGGATTCCAATAGTGTTGAATCCAGCTCAGCTTTGATTTCGGTTGGTGTTAAGCCTTTCAAATGAAAGTACTTTATCACTGTACACAACTCAGTTTTTTCCATTGTTTACAAAATCACACGAGACGTTCACTTTGGCGTACTGTCAAAAACAGAGTAATTGACAGATCGCTCTGTACTGTCATATTTAATCTAATAAAGGATAGTTATACAGAATGGTAAAGAAGATTCCTCCGAATTCGCGGCATATCTGTGTTAGGCCACGTAGTTATCGAACAATCGTACGTTGTACTGTAGTGTATACACTTTGTTCGCCGAAACGACGTAATTAAAATGTCTTATAAAAAATAAGATAAACTATAGAAGCTATCATAAATTCTGATGTAAGATAATATTAAATCCGCTTTTCCAAATGCGGAGACTATTCTGCACATATTTTTAACATTAATTGTTACGAATTGCGCTGTGATTTTTTTTGTCCATGCAAAAATGACAAAGTTGCCGACGTTTACCGTCAAATGTTTGAGCTTTATGATTCAGGCATTATAAGTGAAGGGAAGGTCAACACTGGTGTAGGAATTTCAGAGATGACCGAACAAACGTGCACGATGAGGAACGAAAGGAAAGGAGACTTTCTGTTGTTAACGACGATCTTGTGGAAAAAGTGAACACGCAAATTCTTGAAGGCTGGCGTTTCATGATTTCTTCAAATTTCATGTATCAAATTGTATCAAATTGTCACGAACAGACTGCAGTACCACTAAAATGCATGAATAGTTTACTTTGGCAGCTGTAGACTCTCTTACAGCTCTACATCCTATTTTGTATAAAAGTATACGCAATTTGCCACATTGTATATTTACCCTTTAATAATAAAATTTAATATCCTTTGAAGAAAATTGAAAACAGATTATATACAGATTTAGTGCTACATATTTTATTCTCGCCACTACTTGTGTGTATAATATCACAAACTTTGTGCAAGGTGGGTGCCAGAGATGTTAACGGATCTTCAAAAAAAACCAGCGAATGGCCTCTGCACTGACGTTTCTGCGTCGGTACAAAACAAATGGCGATGAGTACCCGGATCACATTGTAGCTGGAGATGAGACTTGGATTTCGTACACGAAATGTTGAAATCAATGCAGTAGAAGCATGCGAACCCCCAAAGCCAAAATGTTCAAACAATCATTCTAGAACCGAGAGCTTATGGCTACACGCTCCACGCAGCAACCTTCTATGACAAAGGTATACCAAAACGTGTAGCACGATATGATAAGTGTTTAAATTCGAATGATGATAATGAAGAAAAATCGTTTGGGAGTAATTTAAGCATCATACATTTTTGTTTTACGGCCGATCGATCTTTATTTTCCGAATAAGCATCGTACATTTACAACTGATTTGTCAAACATGGTTGATTATAATTAGAAAAAATACTATTCGTACAAGGTCTGCGTAAGAATGGTTAATTCAACATTTATTTACAATTGGACGTATGTCAGGTCTAAATATACTCAGTAACATGGAAATCGCAACACCAAGAAGGGGTAGGAATTTTTTAACCAAACATTGCAGAAACGTTTAACTATTAAAAGGTAGCAATTGATTAAAATTTCATTCATGGTGATCAAGTGATAATGGCTTATCTGACAGTTCTTAGAGTTTTTTCTAATAATTTTATCAGGTGTATGTTTTGCGAGATTTTGTTCAGTTCTTTATTGTTTTCGCTTTTGATCGTTTGTTTTGAGGGTGTGATCATGCTTACAGTGCGCCAACGTGAAAATTACCGCCAATTAAGCGAATTCGACAGAGGTCGTATTGTTGGTTTGCGCGAAGGTGGTTTTTCGTTCAGGGAAATTGCAAATCTTCTTAACCGGAACCAACCCACCCTCATGCGCTGCTATCAGACATGGACTAGGGAGGGTCAGGAACGTCGCAGAAGAGGGACCGGGGGGCGAAGAAGAACAAACGAGGTCCAGGACCGCCATCTTCGACTTATGGTAATAAGAGACCGATTCTCCAGTACCAGATCAATTGCCGATAATGGTTAGCTAACGGAGGTCGTCCTGTAACCCTTCGAATGGTTTACTGCAGAATCAGAGCTTTCGGCTTGCAATCCTATAGGCCACATCTCGTGTTACCACTAATTCAACACCGACAGCAACATTTGAAGTGGTGTAGGTTTCGACTGCACTGGAATCTAGAGTGGCATAGGGTGGTGTTCAGTGATGAACCCCGATTCTGTTTGGGGATGCATGATGGCGGTATGAGGGTCAGATGAACACGTGGGGAACGTCGCAATGTTGAATTTTCTGTTGCGAGGCATGTGCACCAAACTGTGGAGATTATAGTATGGGGTGCTATAACTTATGGGAGTAGGTCCCGTTTGTTATTCATCCGAGACTATAGGAACGCCCAGTGATATGTGGATGAGGTGGTAGAACCCCATATTCTTTCATTTCTTCGGCAGTTGGAAGACCCACTTTTCCAGCAGGATAATGCCCGTTCCCACATTGCAAGACGTTCTATGGACCGATTTGCAGAGGATAATGTCAATCTCTTGCCATGGCCACCCCGATCTCCCGATCTTTCGCCCATCGAGCATGTTTGAGACATTATGGGGAGAAGACTGAGGAACTTGCTGCATCCTCCGCAGACGCTGCAAGCTCCACATCACGAATTACAGGTTGCTTGGGACACAATACCTCAAGAGGAAATCGACCATCTGCTAGAATCGATGCCACGAACAGTGGGGGAGTATGTAACCAATAGGGAAGGATCAACCCATTATTAATAAAGTAGTTAAATGTTTGTGCCAAGTTTGGTCAAAAAATTCCTACCCCTTCTTGGCGTTGCGATTTCCATGTCATTGAGTATAATTGAAAGAAATTTATTTAAAGTGTCTACAAAACCCTAGATTCGGTAATAAAGGTGGAAATTGTACCAAACAGTATTATTTGTCAAATTTTGTTTGCGAGTAAATATAAAATTTTAAAATACATGGAAGGCATCAAATTGAGCGATAGTTTTCTAATTTTTGCTTCATTTTAGTCTACAAAGTGGGCCAGCTAAATTATCCCACATTAAAAATGGTTGACGCAACCCAACATACAGGTATCAGAGCAGTGAGACTATTGAATTTTTTATATGATAGAATACGATCGTAGTTACTTTCTATCACGTTGTTCTCTTACTGTAGTATTTAACAGTTTTGCTAATATTACCCGTATTAGTTTTTAACAAGAACGTTAATCAAGTAAAAGACGACAAAATATAAACATCCACTTCCACACACTATCTAATTCGCAATGTCTTGGTGGGCATGGATTCACAGTTCCTCTTCCAATCCAATTTTCTCAAAAACATTAATTAAGTAATTTCTAACAAACCAACTGTAGTGAGCAGGACAACCATCAAAAACAAGTAACGTTGTCCAGTTAAGTTTTCATCGAAAAAGGGTAGTGTTTGGATACATGAAACATTTACAGAAGAAATTTCTTGAAGTTGGTAACACATATTCAGTTATGGATTATCTTGTGCGTAACCCTGCGATTCACTTCACCATTTTTTGAGAATCTTGCCTCATTGCTAAAGAATACACAGTATTAAAACGATAGATCCGAAGGAAAAAGTGAAAACTATGGAAGAACTCCATCGTGCATAAACCACAGGTGAAGCCTATCATTCATACCCACCACTTCGAATAGTGGGCGTAAAGTGTTATTCAAGAAGTAAAGATACAGTTCACTGGTCGAACGATTTAGTAAAAATAGCTGACGACAGCGATTTTAGCCTGCCCAAACATGAATAATATGCAAATTATTGGCATTCGTTATTTGTAGAAGTAGCTGCGTAGGTAAATAAAATATTGTTTAGAATTTACATATCTTATACAGGATGTTCCTAATTTACAACCACATTTAATAAAATGCAACTCCTAATATTTCTTTTTTAACACCCTGTATAATTTTATATTTTGTCGTTCAATCACGTTTAAACGTATGTGTGATTTCGTTTTTAAAATATATAGGAATTATTAAACTCTAAATGCCGACTTTTTAACGCCTTTTTCAGCTGTCCAAAAATATGGAAATCGCAAGGCGATATATCCGAACTATAGCGTGGATGATCTGAAACCATCCATTTCCTTCGTTGAAGATGTTCTTTTACCACATTAGCGACAAGAGGCCTAGCATTGTCCTGCAGCAAAATAACCCCACGTCTAAGTTTTCCTGGACGTTTCCGTCTTATTGTTTGATGAAGCTTGTTCAAAGCATCGACGATAACTTACTGGATGGCTCGTAGTAATGACGCCAAGTTTCGTCACCAGCAACTATTGACAGAAGAAAGTCATCACTATTTTGCCTATAGTCTATGAGGTGTTGCAGAGATAAGCCCATTCGCAAGCATTTTTGTTCATTAGACAAGAGACGAGGAATCCATTGCAAACAAAACTTTGCTGTAACCCAGATTACGAACAATACTATGGATAGATCCTACTCTCGCACCAACAATTTCTGCAATTTATCTAATTGAAATACCAACATAGTATGATACTGTCCATGTTAACCACTGTCATTAATAAGATAACTTCATAATGGGTACTTTATTAAGAATAGGCTTATGGAACGCCAATGGCTTGATTCAGCACAAAGACGAGTTAGCAACATTTCTAAACTTAAATAAAATCGACATCATGCTTATATCTGAGACTCATTTCACAGAAAAAACTTATCTTAAAATACCCTACTACGAAGTGTACCACACAGAATATTCCGATGGCACTGCACATGGTGCTATCATTATAAAACAAACTATCAGTCATCAGGAGCTAGGAAAACACCAGGATGAATTTTTGCAGGTTACAACAATACAAATTAAAGGTGCATCTGGTCCCTTCGTTGTTTTAGCAGTCTACTGCCCTCCTAGACATCGATTTACGAAAGACAAATTATTGCCATTCTTTGATATACTAGGACCCAGGTTTCTTGTGGGAGGAGACTACAATGCCAAACATACCCACTGGGGATCCCGGCTAATAACTACAAGGGGTAGAGAGTTATTCAAAGTCATTGCTGAAAGAAGCTATTTACACATGTCCTCGAGCACCCATACACACTGGCCAAGTGATCCAAACAAAATCCCGAGCATATTGGATTTCTTTATAGCCAATGGTATCTCAAATAACTATGCTCATGTTGAGCCCTCTTATGACTTATCATCAGACCACTCACCAGTTATTGCTACTCTTAGTACTACTGTTATATTAAAAGAAAACCACACAGCTATATTTACTCGACGTACAGATTGGGATGCTTTTCGAGAATATGTTGAGCAAAACCTTGAAATTAATATCAGATTAAAAACGACGGAAGAGCTGGAGGGAACTATAAATCATCTGATTCAAACTTTACAAAAAGCGGGATGGCACGCCACTCCCTCTATCGAACGCATACGTAAATCACAAGTAAACGTTCCGCTAGACGTCAAGAGACTGGTCGCTCAAAAGCGTAAAGCAAGGGCCAAATGGCAACGCACGCGTAATATTCTCGACAAAAAAACATACAACCATTTAAGCAACTTTTTAAAAAGAAACATAGGGAAATAAAAAATCAACAATTTGAAATATATCTTGGCACACTAATAAGGTATGATAATTCCATTTCGAAAGCGGCTAAAAGTTTCAAACAGCCACAGATTCACATACCGTCCATAAGAAACCAAATGGATCAGTGGACAAGATCGGACGTAGAGAAATCCAATGTTTTCGCTCATTACTTTGCAGAAGTTTTTCATCCCCATTCAAATGAAGACAACGCAGAAGTGGAAGAATATCTAACAGCGCCTCTACAACTATTATTACCTATCAAGGCCTTTTCACCTCTATAAATTGTACAAGAAATAAAATATCTGAATAGCAAAAAAGCACCCGGCTATGATTATAACGGGAAAGGCACTGAAAGAACTGCATAGAAAAGGTATTATTTTGCTAACCATACTTTTCAATGCAATTCTTCGTCTGACCTACTGTCCACTGCAACTTAAATTCACGCAAAATTTTATTATACTAAAACCAGGGAAACCGCCAAATGAGATGACTTCTTATAGACCTATCAGTTTACTATCCGTGATTTCCAAATTGTTAGAAAAATTAATTCTCAAAAGAATAAACGTCGATACATTTTTAGAAGAGTTGCTACCTCATCACCAGTTCGGTTTCGGGCACGAGCATTCTACCATCCAACAATGCCATCGCTTAGTTGACGTAATAAATAAAGCAATGGAAGACAAGAAATATTGTTGTGCAGTCTTTCTAGATGCTCAACAACCCTTCGATAAAGTCTGGTATTAAGGGTTATTATTCAAAATTAAAATCTCCTTTCCTCACCAGTAGTTCCTTCTTCTTAAGTCCTATCTTGCAGATCGCCACTTTCAACTAAAGTCCGGTTGTGAAGTATCAGATATTATGCCAATAAACTCCGGTGTTCCGCAAGGTAGTGTTCTTGGACCTCTACTCTATCTGATTTATACTGCAGACCTACCCACATCTGAAAACACTGTAGTAGGAACCTTTGAGTATGATACCGATATTCTCTCCTGCCATGAAGACCCGCAAACAGCAAGCTATCACGTACAAGACCACATAAGCTATGTCAGTAATTGGTTGACAAACTGGCGTTTAAATGTCAACGAATCAAAATCCGTCCAAGTTACGTTTACGCTGAGAAGGCAGCAATGTCCATCTATATCAATGAATGGCATTGGAACAAAACACTCTAAGGAAACGAGTTATCTAGGTATGCACATGGATAATAAACTTACGTGGAAAAAACACATTGGCAAAAAGAAAAGGAATGGACTTAAAAGTCAAAAAACTTTACTGGCTTGTGGGCAGAAACTCCAGTCTTTCATGTGAAAACAAGATTCTACTGTATAAGACAATCATCAAGCCTATATGGACGTATGGTATCGAACTGTGGGGTTGCGCTAGTCCCTCAAATGCAGACTGCTACAGAGATTTCAGTCCAAAACTCTGTGTGCCATAATCGATACCCCATGGTACGTATCTAACCGTATATTACATGAAAATCTAAGGATAACATACGTCAACGAAGTTATACATCACTACATGATTAACCATATGCATAAACTTCAAGCTCATCCCTACCCAACTATTAGGCCTCCTCTATTAGACAATACCCATCGAAGACGCTTGCGTAGGAAATGGACAATAGATTCAGTTACTGAGGTTTAGATATGCTCAAACATTCTTTACATTCAAAAATGTATATATTAACATCAAAATATTTTTTTATTAAACAGTTACAATACCAATAATGATAAACAGTAGCATTTTTAAACACTGCTGACAACCGTTTGAAATAAACGGTGAGGTAAGATATAACTTCTCAGCACTATTGATTAACGTATGTATATTATGAGCGAAGATCCATTAAGAACCACATCTAAAATTATACTAAGTGCTCTATATGTCGGCCATTTTCTTGAACATACAAATTTAATTGATGTATAGAGGAATTGTTGACACTTTTCAACATTGCAGGTGTTATGTCTCTAAAAGCCTATTGAATTCGCACTCGCATATTTTTTATCGTCGTAGGGGATATTTTGTAAACTTTATCTTTTACAAACCCCACAGAAACAACTCTAATTTGGTCAGGTAAGGGGACCTTGCCGGCCAAGCCATTGAACTTCCTATCTCATTTATTGGGAAATTCAGCGTTTAAGACGTTTGTACCGTCCAAATTATAGTGTGAAGCGGCCCCGTCATGTAGCAGGCATAAGTTCTGTACAATGTTGAAAGGAATATTTTATAATAAATTCCAGAAGATGTGTTCTAAAAATTAAGGACCATCGATGTTGATTATTCACTTCTCTTACAAATGACGGATGTGCCGTTGAATAACAGTGGAAGTTGTGACGATTCACATTCTCATGTTTATGAAAAGTTGCTTTTTCGAAGAGACATAATTTTAAGAAATTAGCTTGAGCATCCGCTGCAGTAATTTATAATTTTTTATTATCTTTTTAATAATTTATATTTATTTGCCGTCTTTATTCATTCATTAATTAATTCTAAATACATTTGTTGTTTGAGGAATAACTTTTAGTTTTATAATTTTGTTTATGTGTACTTCCACACTCAAGTTTGGATATAACTTAAGTGGAAGAGTGCCTTGTATTTGTTTTTTTTTACATTTGTGTTACCAATTGTAATTATAACTGAAACTGAAATAAATACCTATTATTATTATTATTATTATTATTATTATTATTATTTATTTGTTCCTGGGCCCATTCGCAAAACATTACCCGACGTTCAATATCATGATCAAGCAGTTCTTGATGAAGTTGAATGTGGTAGGGAAGGTACCACCAGTTTCTCAATATTTTCCAACAGAATACTGGCTTATGTCTCTTGTGCTACAGTTTGGATCTTTTACTACAGAAGCTATTATAGAAAAGTCGTGTTCATTACTTGTATGCTTGTATTTAACTCGCCCAATATAAATACCATATCAACAATTTCATGTTTTGAAAATTTCATATTGATATTCATATCATTTAAATAACTAAATTTTGAACCAAACAGCCAATAATACAACGAAAATGCTAGTTTATTAACAATTGGCAATTCTTTTAACGAAAGTCTGATGATTAGTTGCTTTTTGTGTAATTTCGTTTTTGTTCTAAAAAGCGATGAAAGATACAAATGTTTGTAGTTTAAAATGTTTTATGTTTTATAAAATCCTATATTCATTAATATATGTTTAGACCATCGTGTTTTCAAAATTTAAGAGGAAGTTAATTATTTCCAAAACAATTAGCGATAGATACCTAAAACTCTATATCGTTGTAATGATAAAAAAAAGAAATCCAAAAATGTAACAATATACAGGATGTTCTATTTATAAAAAAGAAGTTATCCATTGTACCGCTACAAAAGAACACCGTGTATAGTTAGCAGTAATTTTAGCTGATGCACAGTAATCAAACAAACAGCTTTTGTATTTAAAGTTTTCTCCAAGCTGCTATATTATAGACATTAGGAAACAAAATCGCTCTATTATGTCACCCTGTATAAGCAGAAATATTTATTTAGGTTCTTAAAATCCATGTGGAGGGTGAAAATGGCTAACTTCAAATCCTACTCAGTTTTATGAGGAATTTTCAAAGTCTTACTATCAGAAAAACATTTCATTATGATTCAAAATATCTTCGATGAATGGCCAAAGGTCATTTACGGAGTATTGTCACGATTATTTATAAAGTTATAAAAATAGAAGCATTTATTTGTTGGATACACAAAGTAGGAAGAGCACAATAGAATACAGTAGAGCATGTTATAGAAAATTAATCGTTTTCAGCAGTGAAAGGCACAAGAGCATAAAATAAATTTTAGTTACAGATAGGGCGCAAGTAAACACAATAATGTATTCATTCCAAGAACACGTGTAAAGTGACCGTTGGCATCGGAATTTCGACTATGTGCTTAATTAAATTGAGGGTACAAATGCTAGAGAGGAGGATAGCATCTGCCTAAGAGATACAATTAATGAGCATTTGTACACACGTATCTAGAACTTTTTGGAAATGATGAAATATACATGAAATTCAAGCAATTTTCTTTCGGAAGAAAAATAAAATGGGCTTAAACAATATGGTTAATAGGTTAGGCGAATTATACCGACTGTATGAAGTTCGACACAATTAATCTATAGTTTTTTGAAAAACTGAATTGACATTTTAAACGAAACATCTGTGTGGCAAGAATGTTGTTTATCTTCTTAAGAAATAATTTTATCCTTTTGTAGATTTTTATATATATTCAATCACACGAAAATAAATGAAATTTGCAATAAATACAAACGTTGTACAAGGTATTGAATTTGAACAGTACCAGTTAAATCCACGATCAACAAAATTGATAATCCCCAGACCTAAATCCTATACAGAATTTGTGGTAAATGATATCAATATTTAATAGTAAAGTAAGGAACCTAAATATGGGCACGCCTACAAAAAATTTTTTTTTTGTTCTTTAGGTCATAACGAATACAGAATCATAGACAAAATTTGCAAAAAACGTTTCTATATTTCCAAAAAATCACACATAAAAAATTAATCAGGTGCCCATATTAGGAGCATCGGGTTCTAAATAGGGGCACCCTAAAAAAAGGAGAAAGGATTTAATACCGAAAACAATAATGTAATTCTTAATAATTAGAAGAAACTTGAAAACTTGCGATATTAAAAAAGTCAAAGTTGAACAATTAAATTTGTTGTCACTATCTTCGCATTTTGGGCAGATAGCTCTGGTATTTTCAATATGTCAGTAAACGATTTAAACTTGTTAGCTTCCAATTCATCGTCCAATGGTTCACTGGTTTCAGACGAAGAAGACTCTGATGGTTGCCATTCATTCTCATCATCCGAACTGTCGTCATATGAGACACGTCGGAGCCGTTTTTGATGAGAAAGCCTTTGGAGTAGACGTACCTGGAACATCAACCTCTTGTTCTCTTGTCAGTTCTAAAGCCAGCGTTTGTTGAAAATCAGCATTAGAGAGTATTGGAGCTATTAAAGTTGCCGGGGGATTTGCATTATGTTGGTTCTCTAAGAGTCTCTCTGATAGTGTTGAAGGTGCAAATGCCGTTTCTGGTATGACTGTTGGGTCAAAAGAGTATATACCAGTTGTCCGAAATCCTACTAACACGTTAGAGGGGGTTGTAGCTTTAGGCCAAACTTTTGAAAATACAATACCAAAACTAGATTTTGTTAATTTTCTACCAGAATTAAGACCCCAATACCGCTACAATTCATCGTCCCAGTGGTATTCAAAAGAACGGAACATAACAATGTGATTTCATGATTGTCTGCAGCCTCAACAATATTTGCATCGAGATGAGATGTTGCTACTTCGAAAATCAAAAACACTTTTCCAGGAGCTATATATTGTGCAAAATGTTCAATCCACTTGCCAAAAGTATCACAAGTCATGCTGCCTTTTGCTGTCATGAATGCTTTGGTCCCAGTTGGTAAATTCTCTGAAAATTCAGGCTTATTTCTCTGGCCTTTAAATAGAACAACAGGTGGAATTACCTGAGCCAGAGCATTTCCACAAGATACAATGGTGACATTTTCGGCATGTTCTTGTGCCACAAGTGCTCTAAATGTGGGCACTGCCCATACTTAGCAATCACTCTAGTGCCCATATTTGAGACATGCCATTTCTTACAAGTTTCGAAACACACATTCATAATACATAAATAAATTTAAATGTCTATAGTACCACTTCAAAGTAGAGTTCCTCAGCTTCAATTTCGTGTATAGTAACAATTAATTTCGGTACATATTCCTTACAAAATTAATTAAAACCTACTTACCGAAAATTACAATCTCACTTTCCACATGCAACGGCTTCCGATTAACAAATATTACTGAGTGCCCTCTAGCGAGTAATTTGCGGAGTTTTTTCTATATTTGCAGTTGTATAAGATCCCTGCTAAGGCGCATGCTGCCATATTTTGCTACAATTGGTTACTAACTGTATTTTTTGACTGTGCCCATATTTGGGGGAGTGCCCATACTTGGTTAAAGTACCTTATTTAATAATAAAAAAATAAATTTAATTTGTTTAGTCGCAATAATCCTTACTTAGTATATCTCATAAATACATAAGTTACACAGGGTGTTGTCTTTGAACAGAACCGGTTGATTCCACGACCAATAAAATCGACGGCATGGACTCGCCAACGCAATTCCCGGACCTGAATCCAATATAGAACTGGTGGTAATTGATATCTATATCTAACAGTATTTAATAATAAAAAAAGCAATTAAATGTGTTTAGTTGCAATAATCTTTACTTTGTATAGAATGACGATAATAAAATCGACCGGAAGGACTAGCCAACATAATCCCCAGATCTGAATCCATTACATACTTTGTAGTAAATGATATAAATGTATAAAAATAATTAACAAAAAAAAATAAAAACATTTGTTTAGTCGGAATAATCTTTACTTTGTAGAGCTGTTAGTTTCTTTTAAAGTTTGCCGCTCTATATGAATTAATTCCGTCATTTGACTGCCGCTCTATAGGATTTAAAACGTTATTTGAATTGCCGTTTGTATGTTGGGTACAGTTTCGCTATTTTGCGTCTTTCTAAAATTGAGTTATGTTGACAGTACCCTTTTGTAGGCTCAAAATTGCCGAATATAGTTTTTTCTCGCGCTTGACCTTAAACGCTTCTGAGAATTCCACGTGTCCATGGTTCTAGAACATTTCATGACATTTCGAAATATGGTGTAATCTTTTGGGGGAAGTGCAGGTTTCCGTTGCGAACGTTCGCCAGTCAGCCTTACATGAATGACTCCGGGTCTCTGAAAATTCCATCAATCGGGGAGTTGTACTATGATCTTGTCCATAATCATATTAAAATGGAATGGGCTCAATGAGTCTCCCTGTCTTATTCCGTCGTTAAGTTTTGTAGCATTTCTTAATGCAATTGGTGATTATATTCAGAAACGAATGACCCATTATTCTAGTTTGTAACTTACACAAAATATAGTAACACACTACGTTCATATAAGAGTTTTTTTTTTATTACTAAATGTTACATTTAGTTGAATTTTACTATCTAGTCATAGACTAAGGAGCAAGTTATTTGTGACCTAATTTACACCATTTTTAACATATATGCTGCATTATCTCTGCTTTTCACTATCACTTACACTAACTCAAAAGGTTTCAGTCTCTTAATCTTCTTGTCAGCCCTTCTTGTCGAGGAACTGAATTGCCTCCACATTCACATGTTAATGGAGTCTTTCTTCAGGAGTTCTGGCAAATCTCTTAATTTCGTTGTCCACAGTATCAATCTCCAGGTTCCAGTGCACAGCCCCAACTTGAGCTTATTGTGTAGAGATATATTGGAATTTCTCCAAAGCAGCCAGTACATTTTTCTATATTTGATAGTTCTTTCCATGCCTTTTTGACGTGTGCTCTCCAGCGTAACTTAGTGTCTAGCGTAATACCTAGGTATTTAGCTGTGTTTGGGTAAGGTATTTGCTTATTATTCATGGTTACCGGTAAACATTGGCTATTTTGGATGGCCGAAGCTTATATAAGTTGATTTGGTTTCATTTAGTTTGAT
>JABXWE010009779.1:0-27354 GCA_014611495.1 Limonius californicus
AGATATATATATATATATATATATATATATATATATATATATATTTGAGGATGCCAATATTTACATAATATTCACAATATTAAAATTTACAATGCCTGTGTTTATTATTTGCGAAGATACGTTGGTGTAAAATCTTAAAGTAATCATTGAGCAGAATGTTTCAGGAGGAATAGTCAATATTTTAGTAAGTGGTAGTATGAACTAGTCAGGGAAATACTTCATAAAACAACCTTCACACGTGAAAATCTCGTAAAAAACATCCTACTACACGTTAAGGGCACAGATCTACTATAAAAGGATAGGGGGTGCACAACAGACCATAGAGTCGAAGTGCAAACTAGGCTAACTAATCCGTTAAAAATCCTTACTAATAATCAATCAATGGACTTTTTGAATAAAAACGTTCATACGAACACGTGTACAATTTTTTATGCTTACAAAGATTCAGGTGTTTGAATGTTACCCATACCAAGCCTCACAAAAGAGGTTAAGGAAACGCAACTAATTTATTGATTGTGTAAATGATATAAAACACAATAAATATTTGCAATAGTTCAAACTAGTTGTTCAAAAATTCCACCGCCGACTTCATGTACGTTTCAACTCTCTTGACAATGTTACGTGTAGCTCTTCTGAGGTCATCTTGGCTTTCTTTTATAAATAATCTAAAGGGATAAGCTCTGGGAACTTAGTGGCCAATCAATGTGACCATATCGGCCGATCCATCATTCGGGGAATGTTAGATTTAGATGATGAGGCACCTGAAGGCTAGAATATGCAAGAGCTCTGTCATGCTGGAAGAACATACCCATTTTTGTAGCCAAAGCAACCTCAACCAACTGTCACATAATACATGTTATTCAAACATTCAGAGTGATGAGTGCTTGTTATCTGTTTCAGAAGTGCGCGCGTATCGGATATGTACGCGACAACTTTAAACATATGTATCTCCATAACTATTGAGAATGTGACACATGTTTATATGAACATTTGTATTCGAAATAGTCCATACTACCACTTCTTATAATATTTGCTATTCCTCTTGAAACACCCTGTATACTATAGAAAAAGAAAATACATCCACTAAACCAGCTTCGTTAATTCGAACATGAGTTAGTTCGGACACACCAGTAATTTGGACACTGCAAAAGTTCGGACAGTTTGGTGCTATTCAACTCTATAATCCGGACAATGAGATGAGAAAAATGCGTCACAAAAAGGGGCTTTTTTAATATATAATGCTCCCTCTCATCTACACGAGGATAGATTAATTTTAATCCTAACTTTAGAGCTCTGGTTTGAACACCCAACTGTTCAGCAGTAACAGAGACAATGGCTCAGAGTATGTTACAAAATATTTGTGGCTTAGGGAAGAGATGTTGACTAACTTAATATCTCAGGACAACGATTTAACACTTTGAAGAGCTACAATTTGGAGGAGGCCGTCATGAGCTTGCAGAAATCAAGGAAAACTATAATTGACAAAAATATTAAAGAAAGTCGGACGCTACTTGGTCTAAAAGGATAATGGCATGAAGAATACGACATTCGTTTGAATCAGTTGAAACAACTTTCATAATATGAATCAGCAAATACAAATTTAAACCTCATTACGCAAATGTTGAATTGTATTGATCCAAAAATTGTATCAGAGAAAATTTTTAAGTTTAAATTAGGACACAGATCAAGATTGAATTGCAGACAAAAGCTGACGATAATGGGATAAATACTATGTCCTATATCCGAATGTGAGTTTCTAGAATCTTGTAACGAAATCATGCACAAACATATGCTGTTCGGTCATTTTCTCATTGCTTTCAATGGGAAGATGCAAATAGCATTCTAGTGCAAGATGTTGTTTTATTATGAAAATTGACTGAGAAACCCAGTATACATTTTTTTTTTAATAAAGAATTGGTTATTATACTAAACAAAATCATTTTGCATGTATACAGTCTTGTTATTTTTTTATAATAGTAATTAGAGTTCCTTTAAAATATCTGTCTTGCTTTATTTCATTATCATCATCATCATCAAAGTGTAGGCCTTTGAGGCCTGTTCCGTCTTCATACAAATTGCTCTACCCATTTTCTTCGTGGTCTACCTACGTTTCGCCTACCTATGGGTTTGTAGTGGTATAGCGCCTTCGGAATTCTATGGTTCTCCATTCTTAGAACATGGTCTACCCAATTCTGTCTATGTTCGTCCATAATTTCTAGAATATTTGTTAATCCAAGCTCGGCTAATATGTCGTCGTTTCTTTTATAGTCTTCCCACGTGATCCCGCAGTGGGTCTTAGAAATCTCATTTCTTCAGCTTGGATTCTTTTCCTTTGACTTTGAGTCAGTGTCCAACATTCGCTTCCATATAGTAGCATTGGTCTCGCCATTATTTTATACAATTTTAAGAGAGTGCTTTGATTGAAGTTTTTTAATGTTTTTTGTATTGTACCACAGGTGTATTGGAATCTGCTGAGTTTTATTTATATATCTCTGTTTCTTATGTATGATGTATTGTATCCCAGATAATTAAAACTGCTTTTCTGTTCGATTGGTTTATCATTTAGTACGATTTAGTACGATTTTATTCGTTTAGTTTTTTTTTTCAAATGGCTGTATATCCGTAAAATTCGTAAATCCAGACGGGTGGATAATTTTATCTGTCCGGATTAGCGAAGCTGTACTATACATCAATCCTTGTACAGTTGAACTCCCTTAAAACGACCTTTTTTTCCCATTCATTCATACTACCGTCCCCCCCGAACCGCTTTCGCATTACTTCAGGGGGGTGCGGGCGTCCCTTACACACTAACCATTCGTGCAGCATGCACCCTAAACTTAACTAAGCGAAATGCGGTCGCCTCAGCTGAGATTCGAAACCATAGCGGAACGACTGCAATTCGCTGTGGCCTCGAGTGGCAACGCGTTGCCGCGCTAGACCACCGAGGCCCCTAACCCCCTTAAAACGACCTAGGGTATAATAATAACACGGTGATAAGGGCAGTTTACGGGTGAAATGTTTGAATTTACATCTTACACTTATAGCCATCAATCATCGAAAAAATAGTCAAAAATTAAAATACTGTTTATTCTACCACTAAGCAAACTTTGGTTAGAAAGGTCTATAGATTATCATTCAAATAAACGCGAAGTCTTTGAATGTTTTGGGTTGGATGTCTCAATTTGCGCCCATAATTGTGTTTTATACCCAGCCCTAAAAGATTTAGTATTGCATTTTGGATAGTTTTTAAATTTATAACATTTTTCCGGCTCACTTAAAACGAGCTCTTGTACAATGAAATCCCGGATATAACGAGCGTTTACGAAATGATGTATAGATTTGCACTTTTTACTATATTGTATCCTACTTACAGGCGTGGAAATAACGAGTAAAAATTAATGAGTTTTTAGCATTTTTACCTTAAGTTGCTGAGAAAGTATTTACCGTCAAGTAAACATTTCCTTAAAACGTGTGTTAATGGTTGTAATTCAAACAAGTGGCAAGTTTTTGAAATTTTCTGGGTTGAATGTCTTAATTTGCGACGGTATGTATGCACTTTAAATCGAACCATAGGGAATTAGAAATTGAAACTCTTTACTATAACAGCCAATAGATTTAATTAACTTCTTCTAAGGCGAACAATTTAGTTCTACAGAATGATCTTAGAGGAAGTTCCAGAAATTTAATATGGAAAGCATAAAAACAACTAAAGATCAACCACCTAAAATGTTATACTTATTATGTATTTAATTCCATCTATGTATGGCAACAGTTCCTCAGGAGGAAGCGGCTTCCATAGTCGTTGGTAACTTCGAGCAAATCTGGGAGTCCAAATAAGTGGGTATCACACATCAGAAATACCTTGAGGTTACCACGGAGGAGATGAAGGCTATTCAGACCATTCTCCAAGCAATTATAGACTTACAGAAAGGTTCTATAAAGCCTAAATTTCTAGGCAATACCTTCAAAGCAGGATGACTAATGGTGACCTGTGCAAATAAAGACATTGCCGAGTGGCTAAAGCCTCTGTTCACCACTCTAAAGCCATTGGAAGATGCACAGTTAAAGGCTGTTGATGAGGTAGACCTACCAAAGGTGTGAACTCCTACTTCCCCAACAGCTAGAGGAATAACAGCTAGAGAATCCTGAAGCTGATCAAAGGACAAAACGAAGGCCTAAATACAGCTGACTGGAGGATACTCCACAGTACGAATGAAGGTACAACCGCGCATTTCACCAAGTCAGTGGACCAACTCTCCTTCAATACACTGAAGAAGTCAGGCTTTAAAATAAGATACAAATTTAGATAAGTGGCAATAAAACCTAAAGGACAAGCCTCAAAAAAGCCTAAGGACAGTAACCCTTCAAAGATGTCGGAGAAACCGAAGGAACAAAGTGAATCCAAATCCAGACCATCCGGAGAGGAGAAAGGGAAGAGGCCGACAGGGACACGTCTACCACTCAAGAAATTACGGAAAATCTTGGAGAAATCTAAGGGCAAGGGTCGCTCGTCGTCCTACTGAGATTTTCCGCGGCCCAGCTATTTAGAGAAGTAAGAAGGCATGGCTATGTTTGCCTTCATACAGGTGAATCTACAGCACAGCAAAGCTGCATCTAATGTGCTGAATAGAACATTCACCCATAACACCATACACTGAATTAATCCAAGAGCCATACGTCTACAGAGACCTAATTTGCCGAATAGCAACACCAGCAGGTAGGCTAATGTATTACAAGGGTACTAATACACCTAAAGCAGCATTGCTCGTTAGACCCTCCCTAAGAAGCCTTTTACTAACACAGTTTCTTTATGGAGATCTGGTCGCAGTTACATCAGTGGTACCGGGGTAAACAAGAGATAGTAATTGCTTCGGCCTATTTTCCAAGGTACTCGGAGGTAATACGGCCCACAGAGGTTTACACCCTCATAAAGTACTGCGAACAAAGTAATAAACACCTTTTCCTTAGCTGCGATGCAAACGCGCGCCATATGGTATGGAGAAGCACGGATACAAACAGAAGGCGTGAGTGCCTTTATGTTGTTTCTGTGACTTTGTGACTAGAGTTAGGCAGAAGGTACTTGGTATAACACGTGCACTCTCCTAATTAGCACAACCCTCAAAAACTGGTACGTTTCTCGCGAAATTTCCCTGTCGGATCACAGACATATTATATTTAACTTAGAGATTGCGAGAAACTGCAGCTAAAAAGTAAGAATCCCAAAAATATCAGACTGGTGCCTCCATGTGGAGCATCAGATCTGAAGTGGATGAACGTAATAATGACGTAAATACGGGAGAGGATCTAGAAATAACCTCAACAAATCAACACAACTTCATGCACAAAGTGTATGAAGCAAGTTGTCCTGTAAAAAACCGAAGGGCAACACGAATAGTACCCCGGTGGTACAACGGAACTTGAAAGTTCACGCCTAGAAACTCGAAGGCTATTTAACGAAACCAAAAGACAGAAACGTCAAGAAACATAAGACCAATACAAAGAGGCTTTCACAAAATATATCCTAGAAAAAAAGAGGTCATCAGACGGCTGATGGATTCTTTACTGGGAGCACGAAAGAAATGCTGGAGTTTCTATTAAGCATCAATTTCCTCGGATCTCAAAACTACAAGTTGAACGATCCAGACCCAGAGTTAGAGGACGTAGTATGTTGTCACTCAAGGGTCAAGAGTCTGGCCAATAACATTTTCTCGTCAAATAAGGTCAAATGGACTGCATCTTTCCGGCTTTAGTACAGAAATGTATAGAGGACCTGCTGCTCACAATTTGTAAACTATGTAACGCACGTTACTTCCATGGATATATACTTATAACGTGGAGAGGGGCAAATGTGTTATACCTAAGGGAGCAGGGCGTTCCAACACCCAACCCAAGTCGTCAAAACCCATTAGCCTAACCTCCATTCCGCTAAAAGGCATGGAAAAGGTACTCGATCAGTACCTAAGGAGTGTAGTTATTCGAAACTGATCACTTCACCCCATCAAAAGACAAAATCAAATATAACGGCTCTATACAGTCTCGTTAAAGGACTAGAGCAGACGTATATGGCAAAAGATATAGCTCTCTGTGCTTTCGTCGATACTGAGGGTGCATTCGATATCATCTCCATATCCATAGATAGATCTCTTTCGACTGCTAGATGTATTAAATTCATGCTGATAAGTCGGCAAATCACAGCTAAGTTGGGAGAAAAGCAGTCACCATAACGGCCGCTAGAGGTTGTCTCCAAGGGGGAGTTTTATCGTCTATTCTGTGGTCTGTAGTAGTGGATGATCTCCTTAGCTTACTCACACAACAGGACTTCGGGATACAAGGGTATGACCTAGTAATAGTAGTCCATGGCAAATTTGACACAGTTGTATCCCAACGTATGAAGATAGTGCTCGATACCATTCACAGCTGGCTCCGAATACAAAGCCTTCGCATCAACCCGAAGGAAACGGTCATCGTTCCCTTTACAAGCTAAAACCTAGAAGCACCAATGCTGAAAAGGACGACCATTTACTTCAGCAATGAACTCAAATACCTGGCAGTCAGACTAGACAAAAAGTTAACTTGGAACTCACACTTAGCACCACAAGATACCTGTTTCAGTATAACAAGTGCGATGAGCACCTACCCAACTGCGGCTGTGGTTTCTGGTCCAGGCTGTCAAATATTCGAACCCTTTGGTGCCAGAGCTACCCTCTTCCAAGCTGAGGTTTATGCAATAAACCTCTCCACAAGAATAAACCTCAGGAAAGGGTATAAAGGTGCAACAATTGACATTCTCAGACAGCCAAGCAGCAATAAAGGCTTTAAAAGCCTATACCTGAGAATCTAAGCTTGTCTGGGAGTGCCTGGATAACTTCATATAACTGGTTAGCAATAACCACGTAACTGTACGGTGAGTTCCAGGGCACGAGGGCATACCAGGCAACGAAAAGGCCGACGAAATCGCAAAACGTGGAGTAATGCCGCCTTATATTGGACTTGAATCTTGTTGTGGTATACAGAAAAGCCGTACTAAACATGAGATCAGGTTATGGGAGGAACAAACTAAAGTCTCACACTGGGAAAACACACCAGGACAACGCCAGGCAAAACAGTTTATAACTATATTGAAAAAATTTCAGAAAAATTGCTTTGTCTCTCAGTAAGGTGGAACTGAGTACCACCACAGACATTTCTACCATTTGTTTAAGATTGGTGAAGCTGAAGACCAAATGTACCGTTGATGCAACGAGGTAGCAGAAACGGAAGAGCGTATCCTATGCCTATGTAACGCTGCCTGTCGCCGCAGACAAAAAAAAATCGGCAAGGACGTTATGACCTACTAAAATAAGGGACGAAAAATTCAGAAATATATTAGGGTTTGGAAACAACCTAGAACTTCTCTAAACTAAGCAAGAGCTCATAAGTTACTAAAGAACCATTAAGGGTCGAAGTGATGGAAAGCCAAAGCGCTCGTACCTAATAGTAATAATAAATAGATAGATAGAATAAATAGAATTGAACTTGTGGATAAAACTGATATCTACAAAAACCTTGGGTTGATTCAGTACAAACAAATGGAACATAGTAGCATTAAAAGGCTAATGAAAGACAACTTCACAAAAAGGCTGAAAACTATTTTAAAAACTAAGTTGAACACCAGAAATATCGTAAAAGCAATTAATACATATGATAGACCGTCACTCACACATTCCTTCGGTATAGTCAATTGGACATATACAGATCTTGAAAACCTTCGGAGAACTATTCGAACCGAAATGACAGACAACTGCATGCGGCGTAAGAAGTTGAAAGAAGAAGTTGAAAGATGTACGTTACCTATTAGCGAAGGCGACATGGTCATAATAGACATACAAAATGCTTACAATGCCCAAATTACAAACTTAAGAACTTATTTTGAGAATCGAAAAAACAACGCACAGCTACACAAAGCATTTTGTGAAGCCTTTATAAAATATACACCGCTAAATTTGCATGATCCAATTATAACAGAAAAGGAAAATAATGACATCTTAACCGAAAAAATAAATAGATGAAAAAGCAAAACCCTACACGGAAGACATGCCCTTGACTTAGAAAGGCCCGAAATCGATAAAAATGCATCGAACGCGTGGCTGAAGGTTGGAGAGCTCTTTCCGGAAACTACAGGACATACGATTGCCATTCAAGATCAAGTTATTTCCACTAAAAACTATAAGAAATACATTTTAAAGGATGCGACCATTGAAAATGATAAATGTAGGATGTGTCACGAAGGAACCGAAAGTATCCAACACGTTACTGGGGGTTCTCCACTACTAGCACCGAATGAAACGATAATTACAAGCTGTACTACGATCGCACCATCATAACAGATCGAACTATACAAAATAACAGACCTGATTTTGTGCTACAAGATCAGGTAAACAGAGAGACATATATAATAGGCATTGCAATCCCTAACACATGCCGTTTCAGAGATACACTCCAAGAAAGAATTCGCAGTACACTGAACTAAAAGATGAGATAAGCAGAATCTGAGATATGACAAAGGTCTACATAATACCAATTGTTATATCGGCCACAGGGGTTATACCAACTTTCTTACATAATTACCTCAGGATACTCGATCTAAATCCCACTCTATACATACAAATGCAAACAGCAGTTATATTAAATACCTTTTTTTTTCCCATTCATTCACACTATCGCCCCCCCCCCGGAATCGCTTTCGCATTACTTCAGGGGGGTGCGGGCGTCCCTTACACACTAACCATTCATGCAGCATGCACCCTAAACTTAACTAAGCGAAATGTGGTTGCCCCAGCTGAGATTTGAAACCACAGCGGAACGACTACAACTCGGTGGCCTCAAATGGCAACGCGTTGCCGCGCTAGACCACCGAGGCCCCTAACCCCCTTAAAACGACCTAGGATATAATAATAACACGGTGATAAGGACAGTTTACGGGTGAAATGTTTAATATTTACTACAATAGATAAACAAGATGTCCTGATAGATATTCGCATCTTGCATTATATACCAGACACATCTGAGAATAATTTAAATAAAAAAATGATAATGACATTACGGATATAACGAATAAATGTTTGTTGTTCCAAAGATCTCATTACAATTAAGTTGGCTTATAGTTTTATTTTTAATGCATAAAAACAATTAACAGAAGCTAACATGTAGTACATTATACATATGTACACGTGTGTAGGTGTTTGCGTTTATAGTCGATCATGGTTATTTTAAGATTCTGAGCACTATTTTTATTAATAATAAAGAGGCTATTTAAATTTCCATACTGTAAATAATTATTGTTTCCAAGATATCACGTTTAAGGAATAAAACAAAGAAATATTTGCGCTAGTTATAACGGAGTTAGATTGTACATAACATTACTTATGGCATTTTAGGTCCTTTCTTTTATAAAGTAGCCAATCGCAGTTGCTTTTTGCTTTAAATCTTAAATTCCTGAGATTAGGTATGAAAACATATGATGGAACTGAATATTTAATTGCTGCAAGAATTTCGTTAAAAACACGGCGTCGAAAAATTCCAAAACATATCCCTCATTGTTTTTAAACGAGTTGAAATCAAACTTTATAAGGCACAATATTAGTTTTTTCAAACTACCCAATGAAATTGCATTCAAAATTTGGGCGTATCGATGTAACCATTGTAATTGGGTAGCGATTTTCACTTTTTTGCACGTGTCGTGTCATCAACGCGGCCTCTAGTTGTTGACCTAGAACTCGTGTAAGTTATTTATATTTTTTTCGGCGTTTCGATTTACTCATAATTAACAAAGAATGTATAGTAATCTAGTAAAAATTGAGACCATTTAGGAACGAACGAAGGCGTCAACAAACGTCAAGGATTCTCGGGGTATTTCCGGCATCCCGCGGTCTATTTTGGTCAAATGCGTTCCTTTTCCAAACTTAACGTGTAAACTGTAAGATTGTCACAGGGGCTAATATTAGACCTGTTTGTAGTAAAATACGAAAATTATTTTTGCAAACCAGTTTCCTTGGTCAAAGTTCCGCGTCTACCGCTGATTCTGTTCGCCTCACGTGCGGAATGTCTTAACCTGGTTGGTGACGTTTGCCAATATTGAGGTCGCATTCCAAAGTCCATCGAGAAAAAAACAACGCGATCATTACACTGCAAAACTTTTGTTTACATCGGTTTGGTAATGATTTTGATGAAAATTATGCAAACTGAACTTAATTAGGGAGTTAATGCTTTAGAATTCTCCCCAATGGAATACAGTGATACCGAAAGCTAAATCGGGCACGAACAATTGCACATCGAATTTGCTGGGGGTATTTTGGCACAGAAACATTCTCATCCTTGAAAAATCTAGTTAATGCTAGTTCTAACGGCAAAGAAAGTGATTTAAAAAACAAACCTGTAGTATTTCAAAATTTCAGAGAAGACTTTTTGCAATTTCATTTTAACCTAAAAAAGTTTATAGAATTTGTCAGTTTAACTAATTTCTCAAGCTTCTGTAGTAATACACAGAGTATTTCAAAATTCACTCCCATTAGCTTAGAATAAGATAATAATCTGCATCAACATCGGGATCATTATACCACAAAGCTTGTTTACAGCTGTTTTGTAACGATGTTCATGGAAATTGTGCGCGTTGACCTTAATATGAGAATGCCCTAAGATTTTCCCCAGAGTATTTTAGCAAAGGAATATACAATAAAAACTATTTTTTTTAAATTCTAGAGGTGTTTTCACTTGAAAATGTTTCAGAACTTTTAAAAATTACAGAAAAAACATTTTACAAAATTTGTCTGTGTCACTACCTTTAGAAGTTTTTGCGGATATACAGGGTGTCTCAAAACTCGCTCTCTTACCGTGTGAATATGACTGCAAATAAAATATTACTAAAAGCTTTTTTTTACAAAATGTTCAGACTTGTCAAGGTCCATAGTTTCCAATCAAAATTCACTCAAAAATTTTTATGAAATTTTTACGAAACTAGATTGTCTCACAACTCTTTTTAGTTTTTTTTATAGTAATACACAGGGTGACTTAAAACTCGCACTGGTATCTAGAGCATCATTTTAAAGTAAATAAAACTCCGTTATTTTCTAAATATTATACGTCCTACTGATATTTATTTAAATGAAAAACTCTAGTTTACATTACAGTAAGTTAGTTTACCTTTTTGTTGTTACCCCATACACATATGCTCAGTTTCATATGAAATACACCACCCATTAAAAATAAAGCTACGTGTTTGAAAATTTGCTAAGATAATGTTTTATTATTGCGTATGAAATGATTACTATTTCCATTAAAAAGATCAAGTGGTTGTGGTGTTAGTCTACTATCTCTCATCAATTTGTTACTTAGAAACAAAACAATATGTAGTAAACATTAATTAGTTGTTTCGAGATTTTGTTACATTTTGTGACAGAATTAATGTTTTAAAATGCCTCCAGTAAGACAACATAGAAATATTAACCACATTTCCGATTTTGATAGAGGTCGAATTATCGGCATGAAAGAAGCTGGACCTTCTTTTCGGGAAATTGGTAGAAGGGTAAATCGGGACCACACTACAGTTGCACGAATATGGTCTGCTTGGTCAGAAGAAGGCATTCAGCGATATCGTCCAGCTGGTAGACCTCCACGTAGCAGCAATATTCGTGAAGATCGACTTCTTCGAAGAATGGCTACACGAGACCGCTTCAAAAAACAAGGTCTGTTGCTGTAGACTGGATGCGAGCTCTTCGCCGCCGCGTGTCAATGGCAACAATTTACAGAAGAATCTCTTGTTTTGGACTGCGATTTTATCGTCCATCCTAACTGCTCCCTTTAACTGCACATCACAAGGCTGTTACGCTTGCTTGGTGTCAAGAGTATTGGAATCAGTAATGGAACGACATTGTCTTCAGTGACGAATCATGATTTTATTTGTGAGCAAATGACGGCCGTAGGAAGGTACGTCGATATCGAGGAAGAAGACGAAATCTAGAGTTTGTTGAAAGACCCCATACAGCTTTAACACCTGGAGTTATTGTTTGGGGTGCGATTTGTTTCAGTACAAGATCACTTCTTGTGTTCGTCCCAGGCACTTTAAATGCTCATCGCTATATCCATAATGTCCTGGAACCGGTGTTAGTACCATTCATGCAGACGTTTTCCAACAGGGCGCACGTCCGCACACTGGAAACATTACCAGAACGTACCTCCAACAAGCACAATTGCAAATGTTGCCCTGGCATGCACGATCACCGGACTTATCGCCGATCGAACATCTTTGGGACATGATGGGCCGGCGACTAAGATTATTGCCAAGAGCTCCTAACAACTTAGACGAGCTGAGACACCAACTTGAGGTTATATGGAACGAAATACCCCAGGAGAACATAGACCACTTGATAGAAAGCATGCCACGACGAGTAAATGCTTGCATTGTTGTTCATGGTGATGTTATTAATTTTGTTTTCGTTGTTGTTATTGTTTTCTTATAATTGTTAATCTTTTTTTATGAAAACCTGATCATTTCGTATGCATAATGAAACATTACTTTAGCAAAGTTTCAAACCCGTAGCTTTATTTTTAATGGGTGGTGCATTTCATATGAAACGAAGTATATATGCTGTGATTGGCTTCCAGGAATTCTTCCGCGTAGCAACTTCTTGGTCCTGGGACGGACCGGTGTGGTTGTCTTGACGACGTTTCGGCAAAGTCACATTTGCCATCTTCAGGTCTTGTCGGATAACTTTCTGCTGGTGCTTCTTGTAATACTATTATATATAATATAATAATAATATAAATATATATATATATATATATATATATATATATATCGGTTTAAAACGTTCATCGACGTTGTCCGATGCGTAGATTCCAATCTCTGCGATTCTCCCATTATCCAACATTGAGGTTCCGGTTACTCATTGCCTTTATAATTCCCTCATTCCAGCTTTTCCTTGGAAGTCCTCTTTTTCGTCGTTTTCGTTGTATCCATTGCATAGCTTCCTTGGGCAGCCTCCCTTCGGCCATTCGTTGAACATGGCGATACCATATTAGTTGTTGACGTTCTACGTCTTTCATGATCGTGCCTTGTTCTCCCATCCGATTTCTTCATTTGATATTCTTTCTCTACGGGAGACTCCTGCGGATCTTCTTAGAGCACCAATTTCTGTTGCCTCTAATCACTGTCGATTTCTTTCTGTAATTAGCCATGTTTCGGATCCATAGAGTAAACTGCTTCTATCATTGTATAGTAAATGTTGTATTTTCTTCTTCTCGTATTTGTTTACTCCATAAAATCCCATTTGTACACGCTATTGCCTTTCGTCCTAGTATTACTTTTGATCTGGTATCTTTTTCATCTGTCCCAGTTTTAACAAATATTGTTCCTAGATGCTTATATTCATCACGTACCTCTATTTCTTCTGATCCCTCCAATTTCAAATTACATTACATTTCATTGCATTTTTTAGTTATATCCCCATTCCCTAGCACTTTATTTTCCCTGGCTCTAATCATTTATATATATTGAATAGTGTGCGAGAGATGCAGCAGCCCTGTCGTAATCCCTTGGTGACGAGGAATGGTTTTAAGAGTTGTTTTCCTATCTTTACTGTTGATGTTGCATTTTCATATAGATTCTGTAGAGCTACAAATAATTTATTTACGACTCGTGTAGTATTTCCCATAATTTAGTTGTAGGTATATTGTCGTATGCTTTAGTTAGATTCATAAACAGCAAGTGATAATTTCTTGTTCTGTGCATTTTTCGCTATTATCTATTTCAAACAGAAAACATTATCCGTACGGGATCTGCCGGCTCCAAACCCGCTTTGTTCTTCTTTATCGCAGTAATCTTTTTCTATCATATCTTTCAATATTCGTTCGTATAAACGACTCATGGTGCTTGTCACAGAAATTCCCCTGTAATTGTGACGATCTTGTTTGCTACCCTTTTTATGAATGGATTAAATATATACCACTTTCCATTCGTTTGGGATCTCTTATCCATTAATACATTGGTTGAATACATCTCTCAGCATCACAAATAGCTTCTTAGTTTCACATTTTAGCATTTCTGCATAAATCCCTTGATGTTCGCAAGACTTCCCATTTTTTAATTGTGGCTTTAACAACCGTCTCTTCTTCTACTTCTATTATATTATCTCCTTGAATCCTTATTGATGGTATGGCGTCGGTATTGTATAAGTATTTTGATCTTGTTTCTGTTAGAAGCTCTTAATAGTGTTTCACCCATTGTTGTGAAATTATAGGTTACATACACCTTCTCCTTTCCGATGTTTCTAACGTTTCTTATAAACTTCCATGCTTCTGTACATTGCCTGCCACCAATGTAAGTATCTATTTCTTGACATTTCTTATCTCGTATTCTGTTTTTCTCCAAATTTATTGTTCTTCTAGTTAGTCTTTTTATATCTTCATATTTTTTTCTATCTTCTTGTCTTTTCGTACTTATCCATTTCATGTATAACTTTTTCTTGCTTTTTACCAGGTGTTTAATTTCTTTTGTCCACCCAATTTAATTACTATTTTTAGTTTTTTTTTCTTAGTGCTTCATTTGCTTCTTGGTGAATACTTTTGGTTATATTTTCATATTTCTGTGTAAAAGACTGATTAATGGAATTCTCTAAGATTTGGTCTAGTCTCTGCTGCTATAAGTATTTAGTACTTTCTTGTACTAGACTGTACTGAGAGAAGCTTGTTGGATTGCATGTACGGCGCTAATCTTGTTAATAGTAGTTTTTCAATCATTTTGCTCAGGATAGGGAGTAGGCTGATAGATCTATAAGAGGAGACTTCGTGTGGAGGTTTTCCGGGTTTTGGGATGAGTGTAACTTGGGCTACTTTCCATTGTGCTGGGAATTAGTCGAGGCGTAGGATTGCATTGAAGATGATTGTCAATAGGAGGGCCCCCTCCCTAGGTAATTCTTTTATAAGCTTTCCAGTGACGAGATCATAGACAGGGGCTTTTTTTATTTCAAGTTATTTTTTCTTTTACCGCGAAGAGCTTCGGTCTGGTGACATAATTATTATACCTATTTTATTACACTCTAGAAAAATGGAATTTTTTGAGTTAACTGTATACTATTAAAGGTAAGCTAGCTATAATCTGGTTTTTCTTGGGAAGTCTAAATTTTTACTTTCCTATGCCATAGGTCAAAAATGTTTCAAGTTCATGTAGTAATACACGGGGTGTCCCAAAATTCGCTCCAATCATTTCTAAAACAGTAGCTTAATTAACTTAAAACCCTTTATATTTCAAATTTTAGTTGTGCCAAACATACTAATTTAACAACCATATTTCAATTAACCATGTATGCAGTTTATCTTTTCGCTGGAACTCCATAACCTGGGATTATGACAGCATATAAAATGTTGGTAATTATTTTTTCCATGATTTTAAGTTACTTTATTTCGTCTTGGAAAATAGGGACGCTAATTTTGAGATAATCTATACATGGAGTGGTCCAACAGTGCAAGAACAAGCGATTACGTTTAAATGATCAAAATGTACCTATATTTTATAAAGTTTTGTAGAATCATAAACTGCACTTTTTAATAATATTTATGCTCCAACATGGTGTTACGTAAAAATGTTTAATTTTTAAATGGAGTAACTTGTATATTTTTAAATTTTTAAATTTTTTACCAATAAATTAGAACAGTGTAAACAGGTATCCCCACAGTTCAGCAATTTATAAATAAAACTGTTAAAACATTTTATAATAATATTAATCAGTGTAGTGGCGCAGTGCATTACGATTTAGGTAAAAGATCACTGCACACCAGATTAAAAAGGAAGTTACCAATTGACCTTATAAACAGTGATAGTGAATAATCCCACCAACCAGCAATTAGTGCGAAATATAGTGTACTTTATATCAACATAGTGATAACTTTATCGTTTAATGTAGTAGTAATCCAGTTCATTACAGTGACAGAGGACCATAAACCTCCATAGCTATTAGAAGTTAAACCATATTTTTATTAGCACTGCCATGAATAGCACATAGTGCTGAACTGGCACAAACTGTATTAAAAAAAAAAAAAAAGAACAGTGTAAGGTTATGGGAATTTTATAGTTTCTACATTATTCAACTGTTTAAGCGCATAATTCACTCATTCCTCTGGTAATGGCAGAAGATAATAAATAGTAATTTATTAAACATAATTGATTATTTATTAGTCTTCAAAACCACATTGCCACATAAAATCCAATTGAACGTGTTATACAGGGGCTATTCGCAAAATGCTTAGCTTTCATATGATTTAATAAAAAGTAAATAATTATTACAGTAACTTCTTGTAATACTATACATTTTGAGATAATGCTCGAACATTGAAATTATAATTTAATATAAAAGGTAAAATGAGTAATTAAGCATTTTGCGAACAGCGATCACCCTGTATAATACATTACAACAGGTCACAACAGCAAAATTATTGAAATATTTACTTAAATAATGAAATACCTCAACAACCTTATGTTATTTTGGTCCTTTATTGTTGACTAATTGAAAAATAAGGAAATTTATAGGGTGTTTAATTTAAACATATATAATTTTCATCTGTAAGTTTTTATGTAGCTCCATGTAGAATCAATTTTTAAAAACCTATACGATTTTGCAAAATTGTGCTCAATATGATACTTGGATATTTTTATCATTAAAGACCAAACATTTGTTCTCGACACCACCCTGTATCGCTCTAGCGATAGGCTACCTTTTAATTTTTCCTAAATCTTCTTATTTTTGGTTAATTTTTCAAGATTTCTAGGAAATTTAAGATCTAAAAATTTATTTAATATACATCGAAATCATTAATATTTGGAACGAAACTGGAAAGAGGAAAGTTAGACATACTTTTAATAGCATTATTTCGAAGGTAATCTTAAATTTTCAAAAAAATATATGTTTTTCGATAACAGGTTTAAGGATTTTGATTCAATATTATTCTGTGATAAAGGCATGGAAAGCTGATTTTTTAATTATTTTTGAAGTAATTTTTAATGTGTTTCAGGAATTTTTGAAAATGTCTTATTTAATGCTCAGTTAGTCAAAAACGATTAGGAACGACGTGGAAGACTTCTGTTGTCAACGATGATCTTGTGGAAAAAGTGAACAAGAGAATTCGTGAAAATCAGCGTTTTACGGTTTCGGAAATGGCCGCTAATTTTCCTCAAATTTCACTTGTGAATTTATTACGAATCGGCTACAATACCACAAACTTTGTGCGAGGTAGGTCTCAAAGATGATACGGATGTTCACAAAAACCAGCAAATGGCCTCTGCACTGACTTGTCTTAATCACTATGAAACTGATGGCGATGAGTACATGGATCATACTGTCACTGGCGACGAGACTTTCATTTCGTACAAAAATGTTGAAAACAAGCAACAATGAATGCAGTAGAATCATGCGAGTACCACCAATACCAAAAAAGATCCGATAATTTAGCTACTTAGCTTTTACTGTATTACTGTTGGTTGATTTCCTGGAACATGGTACGACAATTAGTGAAGACGTGTATAGCGAAACATTAGAAAACTTAAGAAAGGCGATAAGAGATGAGGATTGCTGACCTCTGGAGTCTTGCTTATACATGATAACTTCCGACCGCACGCGGCAGCTCGCACGATGGAACTCACAATGTATAACCATATCCTATGCAGTTCCGACTTAGTGCCGAGTGACTATCACCTCTTCCTTCATCTTAAGAATTTTTTAAGAATCCGCTACCGTTTTCTCGATGACGACCGCAAAACGACGATACAAAATTGGTTTTCGTCACAGACAGCAACCTTCTGTGACGAGGTATACAAAAATTTGTACTCTGCTTAAATTCGAATAGTGACTATGTAGAGAAATTGTGTATGTAAGATCATCATAATATCATAATAAATGTTATTGCAACTTCACATTTGTTTACACTAAATTGTATATATGCGGTAATAGCGCATGGAAATTTCAAAATAGAGATATCTGCTTGTTTATATGTTTTTAACCAACCTGTATAGACATGATTATTGGAATAGGGGCGTAACTACCGAGCAGCAGTTTTTCTTTAAAGAATTTACAGCCAGATCAGCATACACATGCTATACATGGCAGTGTTAGTTATTAAACATTATCACAATACATAGCTTTATTGAGGTCGGCTTCTGCAGCTCCTCTGTCACTATTGGTTTTAACGTTTATGATTATGATACTTAGTTAGTGAGCACTATTAATCGGAATCGCTGATATCTGAGTCGTTAGGTGTTGGAGATAATAAGTCGCTAGGAAGTTTTCTCTTGAGCCTGGTATGAATGGAACGTTGACCAATGCCATAGTGGATAGCTCCGCTGCACTTATGTAGGTTTTGGTAAAAATGTGCAGAGGATTTGTACACAAAACTTTCGATAGTAGGCATATCTAATTCGCGGTGTATTTGTTTATTTCTCACATACCATGGAGCACTAATATAATCATACACAGTGTCTTGTTCTGTAGTGTTTGGATTTTCTTAAAGTTTGTTTTGGATGTTGCACCCCATACATTGCAACCATATGTGATTATTGGTCGAAGCAGCGTCGTGTAAAGTAATTTTCCACACTGTATTCTGAGGGAAGATTTTTTATTAATTAATGGGTACGGCATACCTAGTCTTGCGTAGCATTCTGTTAATTTTTTATTCACATGAAAACTCCATGTAAGTTTCCTGTCCATATAGAGGCCAAGGTATCTAACTGCCTTATCTTTCGGGTTCCAGATGATTTCTTTGTTATTAATTATTATATTTGGTGGGTCAATAGGTCGCCGTAGCGTAAATATTTTAGTTTCGCACTTGTCAGGATTTATTTTAGTACACCATTTTGTAAACCATTTCGTTATTTCGTCGGCGCTTCGTTGCAATTTTATCTGAGCAGTGATTATGTCACTGTCTTGTGTGATAACTGCAGTGTCGTCTGCATACATAGCCATCTCTGCATCTGCTGGTTTCGGGATATCAAACATGAAGATATTGTATAGTACGGGTCCCAAAATAGATCCGTGTGGAACTCCCGCATTTATATTCCTAGTTGTGGAGAGCGACGTTCCAATGCGAACTTTGAATCTTCTGTTTGTTAAGAATGATGTTATTACATCTTGAAGATATGAAGGTATTTTCATTTTCTGCATTTTAAAGCGTAAACCATCTGTCCATACACGATCAAATGCCTGTGCGACATCTAGGAAGACAACTGCAGTATGCTGTTTGTTCTCAAATCCCCGTTCAATTACTTCTGAAATTCGGAGAAGCTGGTGATTTGTTGAGTGACCACTTTTGAACTCAAATTGAAAGGGCGGAAGTAAGTTTTTTGTTTTAAGATGTTTCGTTAGTCTCGATTGTATTATTCGTTCGAACAATTTGGATATGGATGGGAGAAGGCCGATATCCTGTTGGAGTGTTAAGAGGTTTACCTGGTTTGTGAAACACTAAGATTTGAGCTTCTTTCCACATGTCAGGAAAATAGCCCAGGCGCATGCAAGCATTGAAGGTTGATGCTAATAATGCTATAGCTTTAACTGGTAGGTTCTTGACTGCTATGTTCGGTATCATGTCAGATCCCGGGGCCTTCTTTAATTTGAGCTTTTTTATATACTGTTTAATTTCATGCGGTGATGTTGGTTTAAAGATTTTTGGATTTTCGGTGATGTTGTTTAAAATGGTTGATTCTACGTAATACACAAAATCTTGGTTGTCTTCGTTTATTATAGTGGTAAATGTCTGCTCTAGGTGGTCCGCAAAAATTTCAAATTTATCTGAGTCTTCGGTATATGCTTGGTTATTTACTCGTAACTGAGGAATTGTTGTTGGCTGCCTAAGGATTCGTTTAGTGGTGGTCCATAGATTTGGATCATTGGGAGATATATTGCCTATATATGATTGGTATGTCTCAATCCGATATTTTGTCTAATTCAGTCGAGCAGCAGTTGAAACACTCTGCTCCAGGCGCCAGCGACCCCTTTTATCGTTTCCTACAAAACGGCGCCAAACTTCATAACAATTCTTCCTCTTATTTTATGTGAATACATACATAGATATTACATCTTTATTATTTTCGCCTTATTTAATATTTTTCTCTTCTGTCGAAATAACAATCTAATAGTGACTTATTTTTAGAAATTTGAGCGCTGTCATTGCGGTTCAGGACGCATGCAAAAGAGGTACAATCATTCTTTCACCAAACACCGAAAATCTCGATTTATTTGTTGTTTTAATATAAGAATACACTAGGTACATGGCTCGATCGTGGTCTCCGTATTGTTACATGTTATTTTAATTAATTGCTACGGCCAACAGCTCTTTAGTATCTTGCCTGTTATATTTGTTTAGTCTTAGATTCGCCATATTCGTTTCCTATCCTAAAAAGTAGCCATGCGCGTTCGGTTTTAGAATGTTTGTTTGAACTTTTTGGCTTTAAGGAACTCAAATGCCTCCACTGCATTGATTGTTGCTTGGTTTTCACATTTGTGTACGAAATCAAAGTTTCGTATAATTCAGGTACTCATCGCCATCCGTTTGGTAGCGATGCAGGAAGGTCAGTACAGAGGTGATTCGCTGGTTTTTGTGAACATCTTTCGATATCTTTGGTACCCATCACCCACAAAGTTTGTGGTAGGTACTGTACCCCGTTCATGACAATTTCATACAATACCATACATGAAGTCTGAGAAAAATTAGCGACCATTTCTGAAATCGTAAAACGCCGATCTTCACGAATTTTCTTGCTCAATTTGTGCGTATTTGTTCGGCCATCTTTGAAATTCCTACACCAGTGTTAGACCTGTCTTTTACTCATGATGCCTAGACCATAAATCTCGCGTATTTGACACTCAATTTAGGCTGTGGTTTTGTTTTTTGCATGGAAACGAATCACAGCGCGCTCTTCATACTTGGTGGGATTTCTAATCGTAGTGTACATTTTAGCTTTATTATACAACTAAATACAATGATACAACTACGGTGAATAGACATGTGGCTAGCTCATTAACCCAGGGTTGCCAGACATCCGGAGTTCGGCGGGAATATCCCGATTTAGAAATTGCGATCCCGACTCCCAATACGCGGTCTGTAATTCTTGATAAGCACAAAATTTAAATATTGACCTAAACAAGGATATTATTATTATAAATAAATTTTGTTGAATAATGAGTAAGTTGGTAGAAAACGAGAATAATGTGCAACATGAATACACCGCGCTCTGATCTTATAACGCCAGGAAAAACCATGTGTTGCGATAAATTATTTGGAGATATTTTACTCGACGAAATATAAACAATGAATTCATCTCTAAAGAGCAAGGAGAAGAGGAAACGATCGCTTAATGAAAATGGGTAACCAGTTGTTAAACTTAACGAAAATGCGGCTAATTTATACAAAATAGTATGGTACGTTGTTCCCATTCCCCACTTAAATGCAACATCAATAAGAATTTTTAGCTTAATGCTTAACTGCTTGGCGTAAAGAACGGTATCGAGTGTTGTTGAAAAACTTGGAAGCTAAGTTAATGATAATAGAAAATTTTAAAATGACATGTAACATATTTTAAGAATAATAATAAACTCAATTTCAAAATGAGTTATTAGCTTTTTGTGCTTTATGCGTATGTCGACATTTTACATGTTATTTTCAAAAGTATTTAACATTATAAACATGTGTAGTTCGGGCAACAGCACACTGGATCTTGGTTTCGAACTTGGCTCTGGTCTTCTATTCCAAAACTTCCAATAGCGGCGAATTTATGAGCTCAATTTGCTCATTCGATATGTGTATTTGTTAAAGTGTGTTTGTGAATTTGAAAGGCCTCGAATATAGCCAATTTACGTTTGTCAACCCAGAAGTGTAAAAATGTTGTTATATTATTTGATGTCAATGCGTGATTGTGTTCTAATAAGTGTTTAGCGTAGTTAGATTTTTCTGGGTGTTTGTTTTTGTATGGGCGTATGTGTTCTCTGTATCTGGTATCAAAACTTCTAATTGTTTGACCTACGTATAGTATGCTATGGGTGAAGTTAGATTAACGGCTAAACCTAGGATTACCCGTTAATCTAACTTTACCCGTAACATATACATTACTTACACTGTGAACAGTTTAATTTGTAAATACCTGATCTTAACAAATCGTTAGTTCTACTTTTGCCTTGCATAAGGTGTTGAAAGTGTCTTCTGTAATTTTATAAATTACTTTAGATGTACTTGTTTTGATTATAATTTTCTCCGATATATCACCGAAATATAGTATTGAAATATATTTAACATTTTCAGAGTGGTCTTTTGAATATATATTTTGAATTGCTAATTTATAATCTTTCTTTTTGATTAGTGTGTCTATCAGTTTTGTGTGGTACCCATTACTGTGTGCAATTTGTTTAATAATCGAAATCTCTTTGGTGTAATCAGTGTTACTTAGGGGAACTGTTAAAGCTCTATGTATCAGTGATCTATAGGCTGCTAATTTATGTGTTTTATGGTGGCATGAGTCCTGTGGTATTGTGATATCTGTTTGTGTAGGTTTTCTATAAATAGAGTATTCGAGTTTGTTTTCGGAATTAATTTTTATATTTAAGTCTAGGTAAATAATTAATACATCTGTTTTGTTCTGTTTCTAATGTAAAGTTTATGTTTGAAACAGAACAAAACAGATGTATTAATTATTTAGACTTAAACATAAAAATTAATTCCGAAAACAAACTCGAATACTCTATTTACAGAAAACCTACACAAACAGATATCACCATACCACAGGACTCTAATGTAAAGTTTATGTTTGAAACAGAACAAAACAGATGTATTAATTATTTAGACTTAAACATAAAAATTAATTCCGAAAACAAATTCGAATACTCTATTTATAGAAAACCTACACAAACAGATATCACAATACCACAGGACTCATGCCACCATAAAACACATAAATTAGCAGCCTATAGATCACTGATACATAGAGCTTTAACAGTTCCCCTAAGTAACACTGATTACACCAAAGAGATTTCGATTATTAAACAAATTGCACACAGTAATGGGTACCACACAAAACTGATAGACACACTAATCAAAAAGAAAGATTATAAATTAGCAATTCAAAAAATATATTCTAAAGACCACTCTGAAAATGGTAAATATATTTCAATTCCTTATTTCGGTGATATATCGGAGAAAATTGCTAAAATTATAATCAAATCAAGTACATTTAAAGTAAGTTATAAAACAACAAAAACACTTTCAACACCTTATTCAACGCAAAAGACAGAACTAACGATTTTTTAAAATCAGGTATTTACAAATTAAACTGTTCACATTGTAATTATGTATACATAGGTCAAACAATTAGAAATTTTGACACCAGATACAAAGAACACATACGCTCATACAAGTATAAACACCCAGAAAAATCTAACTATGCTAAACACTTACTAGAACACAATCATGCATTGACATCACATAATATAATAACATTTTTACACTTCTGTGATGATAAACGTAAATTGGATATACTCGAGGCCTTTCAAATTCACAAACACACTTTAACAAACACACCTTTAATGAATGAGCAAATTGAGCTCATAAATTCCCCGCTGTTGGAAGTTTTGGAATAGAAGACCTGAGCCAAGCTCAAAACCAAGATCCAGTGTGCTGTTACCCAAGCAACTACAAATGTTTACTTCATTAAATGCTTTTGATAATGACATATTGTATGTCGAAATATGTATAAAGCAAAAATAAAAAATACCTGTTGAAATTGCCTTTTATTATTATTAATATATAAAGTATGAATTTCAACGAAGTAAGGCAGCAAACAATTAACAAATGTTACACCCATCTATTGTTTACATTTGTTAACGTACAAACAACACTTGACTAACAGCATAACATCAAGACTAAATCTGATGATAACCTTCTACTAATACATATTGAGTTATCATTTTAAGATTGCTTGCCGTTTCCATAGGATAAACGAATGTCTTGCAATAATTGTACTATGGATTTTCCAGGAATTATTATACATCGATAAATGTTCCCATTTCTTTTACAACTTCAGTTACTCACGATCCCGATTTATCAGTTTTGCATTTTCTTTTCAATACTTTTTCGTTTCTCTGAAAGTAGTACAAATGTTTTCACATGGGTCTAAGTCATTTTACCTCCGCCGTTTGCTCGCAACCGATTGATCGACTGCCGATTCCTCGCTGGGAAAAACACTCGCCAAGACAGTTGCTCGCTATCCCTTTGCCCGACAGCCAACTTGCGCGCAGTACCAAGGATATAAAAAAATATGATTTTATACGAAAGCAACTACAATAACAGGCAACCCTGCGTTACCTATAAACGTTTTTTAGAGAAATATAAGATTTTGAAAATTCAAAAGCATATACTAAATGCCTACAGATTATAGTTTCGTTAGGTAAACATTGTTTGTCGAGCATCTGTCTGGCGAGCAATCGGTGTGGCGAGCAATCGGTGTGGCGAGTAATCGGTGTGGCGAGCAATCGGTGTGGAGAGCAAATAGTTGTCGAGTTAAAAAACCTATGAGAAAACACAGGCGAGCAAACAGTGGCGAGCAAGTGGGCGAACACCGCTCACAGCTATATATTAAACGTCTGTATAAGAATAGTTAGCAACGGTAGCGGGACAGCGTTCATTAAATCCTGCATAGCAGTTTGAACAAAATATACCTACTCCACCATTTCTAAAAGCTATCTGAAAAAGTCGAGATGTTCAATTACAAAGTTTTTAAAATAATCTAAAAGGGCTACTATAGTGTCTTAAAATTATAAAACAAATCCTAATATCATTGTAGCGATATTAATGTGCCGTCTTTCTACATACTAGTTCTTTAAATTAGTAGACAACATAGCTACGGTAAGTTTCACTGTATGGATTGTCAGACAGATTCAAATGACAACCGGGGCCGACGGCTTTACGTGGCCGTTAAGGCACGGCCGATTGCATGTGCTTACTCTATTGGTCCACCCATCCAAGTACTCACCAGCCGAATTGTCCAAATACCGTTTGACCGTCGTCTGCAGTGCTCCGCTAAGCAACTGATTAAAATAACAACCGGGGTAATAAGAAAATGAACTGTTTTCCCATTATTAAAAAAGGAGAATCCTATAAAAATATAATTGATGCAACCCCATTGAGAAGGTATATCTAATTTTTTTGTCAGAACAATTCCAATTGTTTGTAACCAATTGTAATTGTTTAGCAGAAGAAGTTACGCTGCTATTTTTCTAATAGAAAGATACGAGGAATTATCTTTATTTCGGCTACGATAAAGAAAAGAATAGACTTGACTGCAAAATGGTTTTGCAATTTTGATTTTCTGACTTATTTAGCATTACTTTAACTCGTTTAAGCTATCACACGTGGATAACAATACGCAGATGAATACTATTAATTTCTTTTCTGATCACACCGTATGTTGGTAGAACGTCACATATGTAATTAGACGATGAAATCTGCCTTACGTACGGAGTTGCTCGGTGAGCCACGACCTCCTCTAAAATCATTGCTTGTACATTTTAGTGAGAAAAGCAACATCAGTTTCGTGTAACCTCAGGAAAACGTAATAAAATGTGGAAGAAGCGTGCGGATAAGTATTAAATGGTTATTTATCGTGTAATTTGAAAATATGCTCATTTTATTAAGCGCGCGCGTGCTATCTAGGCGAGAAACTGCCGCGGTTCGGGCGCATTACAGGCAACCCACAGCTAATCTAATCTAATTTTATGAACCTTCGCTAATACCTACCGGCAAACAAACCCACGACACTGCATTGTCACGAGATCGCTGCATAAGCGCCTCGAGAATGTGCTTAAAGAGACTCGTAAAATATTTATAAATTGACATTGTTTCTTAAAAAGCATGTTAAACACCCGCTCTGCCTCTGAGAAAATACATCCTAGGCGCTTACGCAGATCTTTTACAAAATGCCAGTGCGTCAATTTTAATTTTCAAAAGTAATACCGAATTAAGATCTGGGTGTTATAAGAATATAACATATTCTCTTTGTAAAATATAATTGTGTACCTCGAACAGTTGTTTAGGAATTAAGTTTTTGGAAAACAATAAAGACGCACTCGCTCGGGGGTGCCACAGGGTTCGGTACTCGGGTCGATCCTGTATAATATATACCTACATACATGTATGATGTATGACATACCAACTCCAGGCAGCTGAAGCCTTGCAATGTATGCCGACGATAAGCCGTTCCCACACAACATGAAGATATACATACAGCCGCTATTATCTTGCAACATTCCATAAATATTTTGTATTAATAATTTGAAAAATGGAATATTACACTTAATCCCACGAAATGCCTAGCAAAGATATTCACACTCGAAAGACCAATCAATCTAGATGAAATTTCCATTACTGGACATTATATCCAATGGAACACCACAGATCAAGCGGTCAAATATGTTAACGTATATTTGGATATTAGGCTAACTTGGGGCTTTCACATCAACAAAAACTTAATGAAGGATACGTGCGCTCTTAAACAGACAATCCAGCTTAAAAAGTAAATGTCGTCTATAGCGTACGCGTCTGTAGTATGAGACGCCGCAAATAAAACTCATTCACATTAAACAATCCAAATATTACAAAATAAGTTACTCAGAATCACGAAAAATGCAGAATGGTATGTGAGAAATGAACAACTCCATAGAGAATTGCAACTTCCAACAATAGAAGACCTAATACGAGACAACAAACACTTATTTCAAAAATATGCAACGATGGCCAGCCCAGCCACGGAGTATTATCACTTCGGGACTCAATCAGTGACCACTCACCACGAGACAAACTTAGATTGCCCCAAAATGATCTTCTACCATCAAGTGACACAACAAGTGATACTGAATATCATCAAAATTATAATTATATTATTTTAACCAATAGTTATATGTTACCAGTAGTGTGTACAGCCGATGTGTGCTTAACCAGTTTAATAAATAATAAAAATAAAAAGTATTTGTTTGGTTTAAATTTTTCACTTATTGGTATCTTCTATTTATTCTCGCTTAGTGTGTTAATTGGGGTTCTATTTCAGTATGCTCTTATGAGCTACACTAAATTGTAATATCGCTTGTGTTTTAAAATCAAGATGAAACCCAATGTAAAGCACTAAACATTTTGATTGAGTATAATTCATCCGAACGTTGGCGCCCTACCTTTTCTAGACTTCTTTTCATAAGATGTAGATATTACTAATTTTTACAATAGATAAGCCCTTGCTTCTAAAAAATCAAAGTTGTTATAAGATTATTTGATTTTATGGTTAACTATGGAAAAAATAAGTAA